>ML107948.1:0-22939 GCA_003697995.1 Taxidea taxus jeffersonii
AATCTAATGCCATTCTTATCTTTTGTATGCTTTTTTTTTTCTTTCTTCTGTCTCTGGAAGCTTGTAAGCTCTTTGCTTTATCCTTGGTGTCCTGAAATCTTAGGATCAAACTTTTAGGTTCAGATCTTTTCAAATTCTTTGTTTGGCTTCTGGCAGTTTCTTTTAATCCAGGGACATGTACTCTTTAGTTCTGGAAACATTTCTTATACTATTTATTTGATAATTTCTTCCTCTCTGTTTTCTCTTTCTCTGAAATTTCTGTTAGTCAGTTGTTGAATTGATTCCTAAATTTCCTTATCTTTCCTCTCTTATTTCTTATTTCTATATTCAACTTCCTCAGAAATGTTCTCAATCCTATCTTCTAACCCTTTTATTTAATGTTTTATTTTATCTATTAATTTCTTAGAACTCTTTCTTGTCAAATGATTATTCCTTTTGCATAGCACCTTGTTCTTGTTTTATGGCCTCATAGCTCTATGAATATGTAAGATTGATTGCTCATATTTAAGAAGGAGAAATTACAAATGTTGACTGTAAACTCTGTGTTTCTTATCACTTGAGGGTGAATGGGATGAGACTTGGCCATTTCTTTGGAACACGCCACCCAGAATATTAGTATCTGGAAGCTTTTTCTTTAGGCACCATTCAGTTCCTCTAAAGAATCCTATTTTTCTGCCTGGGAAAAAGATGCCCATCAGCAGGTAGGGCAAGACAAAGAGGCTAGAGGTCTGCCTGCTCTATAATCAGACTTTTAACTAATTCTTCATTTCCAGCTCTGAAGTTTACCCTCATTATTTGGTGCCTAGATCCCTAAGTCCATAACCTCTTCTGTTTTCTTTCTTCCAAGAATAAACACGATCTCCTGCTTAAGAAGTAAGTATCTGGCTACTAGAATTCTGAAGATAGATAGGTTTCCGAAATATGTCCTCATTTTTCTCCCATGCCTCATGCTACCATCCTCCCTAGCTGGTGCCTTTACATTCTGAGTTTCTTCAGGGGTCTGTGGCATTGTCTATGGCTCTTTCCTCATCATTATCATTCTCCACTAACACATGTGTTCTTTTCAATGCTAAAAATAGTTACTACTCCTCCCAACATCAGAGCCTCTTCTATTCCTGAAACATCCAGTTGGTCCTCAAGTTCCATTGATTTTTTCTCTAAGTTGCCTCTCATACTTCTCTGTTTGCCCCTTCTCTGCCTTCATTTCACCTCCACAGTCAGATCTCTTGTAGTCTCCTGTCTGATTCACTCCAACAGCCTTCTTCTAACAGTCTCTTCACCTTCTTGTAAAGATGTATACACCTTCTTGTGTATTTTTCTCCTTCAGTCAGTTCTTTGTCCTGTAGCCACATCTCATTTCCTTGCTGAAAACCTCTATTAAAGTATAGACATAGGATGAAATCTGAAATCAAGCATAGACAGCAAATTTCCACTGTCCTCTTTAGCCTCTCTCCTCCCTGATCTCCTTCCTACCACACGTGCTCCATTTCTGGCCATTCTGAGCTATTTCTGTTCCTCTGATAAGCCATGCTTTCTTTTACTACCATGCCCATGCACATGTTGCTCTTTGCTTTCTTTTTTTTTTTTTTAAGCTTTTTCCTATATTGCCAAACTCAGCTTAGACACCATAACCATGGGAAAGATGTTCCTTGCCCCCAAACTACTATGTGCTCCTATATATAGCCCTAGAGTAGCACTACTCGTCCTCGCTAAGCTACAAGCTCCTTTGGAAAAGGGACAAAAGTTTGATTACTATTATATGCCTGGTGCCCAACACAGCACTTGGCACATAGTAGGCACTCAATAAATAGCTGTTGAACAAATAAACATATGAGTAAATGATTGGATGTCCATATTCTTCTGCAGAAAATGAGGTTTGGAGAAGCTGAGCAAATCATTCAAGTTTACCCAGCTGGGATCTGCATCGAGGTCTCTCTAGTTCCAAGGCCTGGGAGCCCCTGTTTGATAGGAACCTAGTCTTTCTAGCTGTACTTGCTTTCCTAGGCTCTGGCCTCTGGCTCAGATATGTTAACCTTGGCCCTCCAGAGATTAAATTTCCAGTGTCCTCTGGGGTGGCTTTTGATTTTCAGCTGCTCCTGCCTGGGTCTGCCAGCACCCTGCAGTGGGGTTCCTGCTAGCCAAGTGCCCATAATAAAAGACACCAGCCCCAGAGGCACGCAGATGGTCGTCATTCCCCATTCTGTACCAGGCTTTGGACCTGTGCTTCCTTTCCCCTTCCCCTCTTAACCCCCCTTGCACTCATTTTTCCAGCACAGAAATTCAGACTATGAGGATTTTTATGGGGGAAGTGGGTGGGAAGTATGAGAGAGCTTGTTGGTGCCCTTACTAATTACTTCCTTAATAAGCGGAGGTAGGAACTCTATTTTGGCCCAATTCAGAGGACACTGCCCTCTGGGGAGAAGTTGGGGCTGAAAGTTCAGATTATTTTTGCAGCTTTTGAAACAAACATCCACTCAGAAAACATGATGTCACCATGGATGGTTTGATTACCCTGTGGGATGCTGGCAGCAAAGATACCCGTCCTTCATCTCCAGCTCATGCTCCTTTGGGAGAGATAAGAGAGCACTCATTTCAAAACAGGAATGATGTTCTGAAGGAAGCTGGCCCAGTGTTTTCCTGCTATGTGAGTGTGTGCTTGTGTTTGTGTGTGTGTGTGTGTGTGTGTGTGTGTGTGTGAGAGAGAGAGAGAGAGAGAGAGAGAGAGTCAGAGAGACAGGCTGAGACAGTTCCAAAAACCAGAGATATGTAACAAACCAGGATGTCTATAAATGCTTTTATTAACTGTCTCCTCCCTGGAACCACAGCTAGTTCAGTAACTTTCCTTCTAGCCCAGCCCAAGCCAGGGTTTTTCACATTGGCCCTAAGAAAAGCAAAAGGAGCATGGACTAAAATTTCTTTTGCTGTCCCTGGTGTCTTACTCTCTGAGGGGCCAGCATGGAGTCCCAGGAATCTGGCAGGAGAACATTAACTCTTCATGTCTTTTTCCTTCCCCCTGCCCTCTTTCACTCTTTTTCTTTCTGTTTGATTCTTTCCTCATTCCAGATGTTCCTCTCCCTTCTTTCTTCTTTCCTTCTGCTTCCTCTTCTTATCCCCTTTTCACCTTAAGCTGATAATATCCATTAGGAGAGGCCAGCCTCTCATTTTGTTAAATATGTTATGTGTATTGTGTCATCTAGCGGGAATTATTTTTTCCCCTTTGAATGTTTTACACAAGTGACCCTTGCTTTTTGCTTAAAAAAAAAAAAATTAGAAAGTAGAGGTGAGCAACAACCCAAAAGAAAAACAACAAAAATTAAAGTTCACCCTGTGGTCATATTGTTGACATCTTGGTGTATGTTTTCCCAGATTTCTCTGTGAGGATAAACACCTCAAAATCTAGTGGGAGATTCTTTGGGAGTCAGGAGCCCTGGGTCTGCAGCTAAAACTCCATCTCGAGCAAATCACAACCCCTCGGACCCCTCATCTGGCTTATGGTTTCCTCAGGCTACACCTGTGTTGCAGTGGCTGTGCCACCCGGTAACCACACCCAGGTTGAGAGACCAGATTTTTTCTCTCAAGGAAGCCCCAGCCAGGTGCCTTTTGCCACCATTTGGAGAATCAGACTTAGATTCTCGGCCCAGCTCCACACCCCCTCACATCCCTCTGGGCCTCACCCCTGCCTTCTCACTTTTCACTTTTTCTGCTAACGTGTTGGAAATTGCAGCAGCTCCTGTTTTCCCTCCACCTGCACTAACAAACTCAAAGTGCTGCCCCAAGCACTATCACCCGCAGTCTGAATGTCCTCCCCCAGGCACAGGTGCTGCGGAATGGGCTGCTAAGGGTTCCTGGGCATGGCTCCTTTCTCTCTTGATGTGCCCTGCCTGGCAGGACAAGGGAGGCTCCTCTCCTGTGTGGCTCGGGGCTGTTTTTTCCGCTGAAGCATTGTGGCCAAGTTTCCGTGGCCCTGTGCTCGGGGACCCTGGGCCAGAGCTGTGGGTGTGGGCAGCTTTCAGTTCCATGTGGGTTCTCAACAGGAAGGGCTTTCATGTGGGTGCCAGGGGACTCCTGGGCCCAGCTTTGCCCTGGCAGGACCTGAGGAGGGAGGCAGCAAGTGTGAAAAACACTCTGGGAGCTAGTTGGTGAGAAGGAAAGACAAAGGAGAGGGAGGACAGGCAGGTCAAAGCTTTTGTCCAGGCTGAGGGGAGAAACGCCATCATGACTTTGTCAAAAGGAGGTGATACAGACTTTTCCACCCAAGAAGAGGCCTTGGCAGAGACACAGGGAAGAAAAGTCTTTTGGGTGGGAATGGAAACGGTTTCTCAAGGCTCCCTTTGCTCCCTCCCTCGCCCCTGGCTCATGGAGCCTAATCAGGTCAAGCATCCTATTCAGCTGCCAGACACAGTGGCATTGTTGAAATCTCAGGCTGCCCAGCCCCCTTCCCCTCTTCCCACTGAGAACTGAGTTCTGGCAAGGGAGGCCCTGAGGCACAGGCCTGAGAGGACAGAGGCCCAAGGTCTGGGAGGGAGGCTCACTCCCTCAGTCATTCCCTCTTCCCTCCCACTGGGTATTTTTCTACCCCGGACATGAAGAAGAAAACAAACCTGCTTCTGGAAAACCTGAAGGCTATTTTTGTTTACTTAAAGTCACTTTCCAACCAAAGTGCTCCCTGAAAGGTCAGCACTAAGCTCAGGCAGTGCTGGCACTTGACAGCAGGTTTGGGAGGTATGGGAAGAAAGGAAACCGTTGGCTACCTGGGGGCAGATGACTTTCAGGAGTGGGGAAATGGCAGGCCAGATGGTGGACAGTAGCGCTTCCTGGAGATGGGGCTCTGGAAGGTGACTTCACTCCATAAAACCTCAATAGGGCTTGTTTATTTGCCTTCCAGAACACCCAGCGTCATGGTAGAGAGGCCAGAGCCATGGGCAGGACACAGTGAACTTGGTTTCTGGGCCTGAATCTACCACTGCCTCTGGCTTCACCTCTCGGGGCCTGTTTGCATGAAAGCATCAAAGCAGAACTTTGGGATCCCTCCATACCTGTGTTTGTCTGGGACTCTCCTGGTTTTAATAATGAAAATGTGGATGGTTGGTCATGTCAGTCCCAGACCGCAAGCAGCTCATGATCTGGAAACAGTGGCAGACACATGATAGCATGTGATGAGTAATCTAATAAAGGCATAGGACCTGGTGAAGGTAGAGACCAGCTCTTGGAGTAGGGCTGGGAAATTTCACTGCAGCAACACCTGTGGGCAATGAGAAGATAGGGGTAGATTTTTTTTTTTTTTAATCTACTGTATTGAGGTATAATTAATACCTCAATAGAATGTTGAGAATAGAATAGAATGTACATACTTTAAGGCACAATTCAATGAATTTTGACAAACGCATATATCCATGTGACCATTACACCAACCTGAATATTTGCCTCACGCCAGAAACTTCCCTAGTGCTCCTTTGCAGCCAATCCCACCCAATAACCATCCTGTACCAGGTAACCACTTACCTGGTTTCTGTAACTATAGATGACTTTTACCTTGTAGAACTTCATATAAATGGAATCATATAGTCTGTACTCTTTAGAGTCTGACTTCCTCTGCTTGGGTTGTTTTTGAGGTTCACCAGAGATGTTGTATGTATCAATAGTTTCTTTCTTTCTTTTTTTTTTTACTCTGGAGTGTGGATATATGGCAATAGGTTCATTCTTTTACCTATTGATGAACATTTGAGTTGTTTCCAGGTTTTTTTTCCTATTCTGAATAATGTTGTTATGAATATTTATGCAAATCTTTGTGTCCCTTGAGTAAATACCTAAAAGTAGAATTACTGGATTATTTGTTAAGTATATGCTCAAATTTATAGGAAACTGCCTAACTTTTCCAAAGTGGTTGTGTCATATTACCATCCCACTATCAATGTATGAGAGTTCCAGTTGCTCCATAGCCTCACCAACATTTAGTAACTGTTGGTTTTTAAAATTTAAGCCATTCTAGTGAAATCTCATTGGAGTTGAATTTTCATTTCCCTGATGATTAGTAAAGTTGAACACTTTCCATGTACTTCCATGTCATTCATATATCTTCTTTCCCAAAATGTCTGTTAAAGTCTTTTACCTATCTATAAATTGGGCTGTAAATTCTTTTAAAATTAAATTGATAGAGTTCTTTATATATTCTGGATGAAAGTCCTTTGCCTAATATATGTATTGCAAATATTTTCTCCTATTCTGTGGTTTGGCTTTTTATTTTCTTAAAGGTATATTTTGAAGAACAGAGGGTTTTAATTTTGTTAAAGTTTAATTTTTCAAGATTTTTCTTTTATGGCTTCTGAATTTTGTATACTAAGAAATCTTTGCCTATCACATGGTCATGAAAATTATCTCTTGTGTTCCCTTTGAGAAGTTTTATAGATTTAATTTTTACATTTAAGTCTATGGTCCATAAAAGATAAATTTTTGTGTATGGTATGAGGTAATGTCGAGCATAATTTTTTCAATATGGAAAAAAAAATTTGTTGAAAAGACTTTTCTTTCCTTACTGAAATTCTTTGGTGTCATTGAGGAAAATCAGTTGATAGTATATGCATGAGTCTATCTGCATTTTCTATTTGGTTTAACTGATCTATATGTTTATCTTTACACTGTTATCACACTGTCTTGATTACTGTTACTTTAGAGTAACTCTTGATGTCACACAGTAAAAGCTCCCTGATTTAATTCTTCTTTAAAATTCTGTTGGCTTTTTCTAGGTCCTTTGCATTTTCACATGTATATTTTGGATCAGTTTATCAATTAAAAAAATTCTGCTGGGATTGTATTGGGAATGCATAGAATCTGTGGATGAATATAGGGCGAATTGTCTTAATAACATTGAACCTTCTTATCTATGAACATGATATATATTTCTATATATATAGAAATATATTTATATATTATATTATATATATTATTATATATTATATTATATTATATTATATATATTATTTATATAGAAATATATTTATATATTAACTTATATATATATATAAATCAGCTCTTTATATTGGGACATTGATAAATTCACTTATTAATAATTATCTTCTTATAGATTCCTTGGGATTTTCTACATAAACAATTCTGCTGTCTATGAACAAAGACAGCCTTACATTTTTCTTTTCAATATTTCTTTATTTGCCTTATTTCACTGGGAAGAAACTTCAGCAAAATATCAAATAGAAGAGTAAGAGATGAGATCCTGCCTTGTTCCTAATATTGGAGAAGGCCTTTAGTCTTTCATCATCAAATATAGGATTAGCTGTTGGCCAGTTTTTATAGATGTTCTTTATCAAGTTGAAGAATTTTTCTTCCTATTTATAATTTGCTGGGAGTTACTTTTTAAAATCACAAAAGCCTGTTTAATTTTTTTTCAAGATTTTTTATTTATTTGAGAGAAGGAGAGAGAATGAGAGAGCACAAGCAGGGAGAGCAGCAGAAGGAGAAGCAGACTGCCCAGTGAGTGGTGAGCCCAATCCTGGGATCATGACCCATGCCGAAGGTAGACACCCAACTGACAGCCAACCAGGCACCCCCAGCCTGTTGAATTTTGTTAAATTTCTCTTCTTCTTCATCTTTTGAAAAGGTTAAATAAGTTTCTTCCTTTGCTCTGTAAATTTGATAAATTACCCTGTTCAGTTTTCAGATTTTTAAAATAATCTCTCATTTCCAGGATAAACCCCACTTGGTCTTGGTGCATTATTTTTTAAAATCTATTATTGAATTTTATTTGTTAATATTGTTAATTGTACTTTTGGGGAATTTGTTAATATTACTAATTGTAGTTCTTAAGAATTTCTTGAAGTTTGTGTGTCTCTAATTCTCTTCTCTGTAATGCCCTTTTCTGGTTTTGTTACCAGATTTATACCAGCTGTCTTAGTCCATTTGGGTAGCCATAAAAAAATACCACAGACTGAATAGCTTGTAAACAACAGACATTTATTTCTCACAGTTAAGGAGCCTAGGAAGTCCAAGATCAAGGCACTGGAAGATTTGATGTCTGGTGAGTGTCCCTTTCCTGGTTCATAGTCTTCTTTTTGCTGTGTCTTCCTGTGGTAACAGGGGCAAGGGGTCTCTCTTAGGTCTTTTTTATAAAGGCACTAAATCCTATTTATGATGACTATTTCCTTATGAACCAATTACCTCCCAAATACCATTACCTTGAAGGTTAGGATTTCAACATATGAAATTGGGGGTTGGGATGGGGACACAATTATTCAGTCCATGGTACTGGCCTCACAAGTTGAATTGAGAAGCTTCCTCTTTTCCTCTATTTTCTGAAACAGTTTGCATTAGAATGATATCTTTCTTAAGTATTTCATAGAATTCATCTGTGAAACTATCAGAGACTGGTGCTCACTTTATGGGAAATTTTCTTTAATTAAAAATTCAGTTTCTGGGGCACCTGTCTGTGTCAGTCGGTTGGATGTCTGACTCGGTCTCAGCTTGGGTCTTGATCTCAAGGTCCTGAGTTTGAGCCCTGAATTGGGCTCTATGTTGGGAGTGCAGCCTACTTAAAAGAAAAAATTCAATTTCTGTAGCACATATAGTACTATTCAGATTTGAATTTCTTCTTGAATTAGTTTTCATAAGTTGTACTATTTAAGGAATAAGTGTGTTTTATTTAAGTAATCAAATGCATTGGCATAAAATTGTTCATAATATTCCCTTATTATTTTTTAATGTTTTTATGATCTGTGGTAATAGTCTTTTTTCATTTATATTGGAATTTATATGTTCTCTTTTTTGTTTGTTATTAATCTTTCTAGATGCTTATCAATTTTATTAATTTGTTCAAATAACCTATTTTTGGCTTTGTTAACTCTATTATATGTATGGCTTCTGTTTCTTGTTCTTTTATTATTCTTTTCCTTCTGCTTACTTTAGGTTGACTTCGTTCTTCTATATCTAGTTTCTTAAAGTTGATTTTCAGCTTTCTTCTTATCCAATAGAGATATTTAAACCTATACATTTCCCTCTAAAAACTGCCTTAACTGTACCCTATAAATTTATAGAGGTTACATTTTTCTTATTTACTTTAAATATTTTCTTAGAGTGCCTGGGTGGCTCAGTCAATTAAGAGTCTGCTTTGGGCTCAGGTCATGATCTCAGAGTCCAGGGATGGAGTCCATGTTGGGTTCCCTGCTCAGTAGGGAATCTGTTTCTTCCTCTCCCTCTGGCCTTCCCCCAACTTGTATGTGCACTTTCTCTCTCTCTCTCTCAAATCAATAAATAAAATCTGTAAAAATCAATCAATCAGTTAATTAATATTTTCTGATCTCTCTTATGTTATCTTCTTGACCCAGGTGCTATTTAATAGTATGATATTTAATTAATAAGTATTTGGGGGATTTTCTAGATGTCTTATTTTCATTGATTTCTAATATAATTCCATTATAGTCAGAGAACACTTTATATAAGAGCCCAATCTCTTAAAATTTATTGAGACTTAACTTATGACCCAAGATATGTTTTATCTTGATGGCATGTATTTCTTTGAAAGGAATGTTCATTATGCTGTCTTTGGGCATAGCATTCTATAGTTACCAATTAGTTCCAGTTGCTTCAGATTTTCTATATAATTGCTAGGGGTTTTTCTGTGTACTTATCTGTCAATTCCTGAGGGAGGGGTGTTAAAATACCCAACTATGATAATGAGTTTGTTTATTTCTTTCTTTGATTCTTTTATTTTTGCCTCATGAATTTTGAAGCTCTGTTATTAAGTTTATACATGTGTAACAGTATTATGTCTTCCTGGTGAATTATCTCTTTTATCATTCTGACATGTTCCTCTTTATCTCCTTTAATGTCTGGAGTCTGTTTTATGTGTTATTAATATAACCATGCTAGCTTTCTTACTCTTGGCATGGTATATCTTTGGCCATTTATCACTTCCAATCTATCTTTGCATTTAAAGTACCTCTATATAGACAGCATCTAATTGGGGCTTTTTTTTAAAGATTTATTTATTTATTTATTTATTTATTTGACAGACAGAGATCACAAGTAGGCAGAGAGGCAGGCAGAGAGAGGGGGGAAGCAGGCTCCCCACTGAGCAGAGAGCCCAATGCGAGACTCGATCCCAGGACCTTGGGATCATCACCTGAGCAGAAGGCGGAGGCTTTAACCCACTGAGCCACCCAGGTACCCCTAACTGGGGCTTTTTAAAAAAACCTAGACTGACAATCTCTGAATTTTATTTTTTTAAATTTTTAAAAAATACTTTATTTATTTATTTGACAGAGAGAGAGATCACAAGTAGGCAGACAGGCAGGCAGAGAGAGAGGAGGAAGCAGGTTCCCCACTGAGCAGAGAGCCAGATGTGGGGCTCGATCCCAGGACCTTGAGATCATGACCTGAGCCGAAGGTAGAGGCTTAACCCACTGAGCCACCCAGGTGCCCTGAGAATCTCTGAATTTTAATTGGAGTGCTTAGTCCTTTGACATTTAATGTAACTAGGATGCAATTCTACTACCTTGTATTTGCTTTCCATCTATTTCTTCTGTTTTCTATTCTTCTGTTGCTGCTTTTCTGCCTTCTCAAGGTTAATTAAATAACTTTTAATATTCTGTTTTATTTTTTTCTCTTGGCTTCTTGGCTATACATCTTACTATTGTATTTTAAAGCTTGCTTAGCATTAAAAATAAGCATTTTAACTTATGAAAATCTACTTACTTAAAATCAATATTATTCCACTCCATACTTTTTATTATTTTATTTTTTTAAAGATTTTATTTATTTATTTGACAGGTAGATCACAAGTAGGCAGAGAGGCAGACAGAGAGAGGAAGGGAAGCAGGCTCCCTGCTGAGCAGAGAGCCTGATGCAGGCTCGATCCCAGGACCCTGGGATCATGATCCGAGCAGAAGGCAGAGGCTTTAACCCCTGAGCTACCCAGGCGCCCCTACTCCATACTTTTTAATTCACAATTTCTTACTTCACATTTCCTGTTTCTTACTTCATACCTGACACTTCCACTTCACACATCCCATTTCACTGATGTAATAACCTTACAACAGCACAGTTTTATTTACACATTTCCCCTTGTTCAAAGTGCAATCACTATATCTTCTAATATATTACAAATATATACATTATAAATGTCCTACAATATTATTATTTTCCTTAAGAAGTCAGTTTATCTTTTTTTTTTTTTTTAAAGATTTTATTTATTGGGGCACCTGGGTGGTTCAGTGGGTTAAAGCCTCTGCCTTCGGCTCAGGTCATGATCCCAGGGTCCTGGGATCGAGCCCCGCATTGGGCTCTCTGCTTGGCAGGGAGCCTGCCTTCCTCTCTCTCTCTGCCTGCCTCTCTGCTTACTTGTGATCTCTGTCTGTCAAATAAATAAATAAAATCTTTTAAAAAAAAATCTTTAAAAAAAAAGATTTTATTTATTTATTTGACAGACAGAGATCACAAGTCCCCACTGAGCAGAGAGCCTGATGTGGAGCTTGATCCCATGACACTGAGATCATGACCTGAGCCGAAGGTAGAGGCTTTAACCCACTGAGCCACCCAGGCACCCCAAGTCAGTTTATCTTTTAAGAAAATTTAGAGAAGATAAAAGTTACATAAATTTTAATATTTATCCACTCATGTATCATTTCTGCTGCTCTTCATTCCATCATAGATACAAGTTTCTATGTACTATTGCCTATTAGCATGAACAAATAACCTTTAGCAATTCTTGTATACAGCTATTCAACCCTGAATTCTGCCAGCCTTCGTTTTTCTGAAATATTTTTATTTTCTCCTCACTTCTGAAGAATATTATCTTTTCTTTTAAAAGATTTTATTTATTTATTTGACAGATCACAAGTAGGCAAAGAAGCAGGCAGAGAGAGGGCAGGGGGAAGCAGGCTCCCTGCCTAGGAGAGAGCCCAATGTGGGGCCCGATCCCAGGACCCTGAGATCATGACCTGAGCCAAAGGCAGAGGCTTAACTCACCAAGCCACCCAGGTGCCCCTGAAGAATATTTTCAATGGGTATAAAATTCTATGTTGACAATGTTTTCTTTTAAAACTTCAAAGATCTTATTCCATTGTTTCTTGTGTCTACTGCTTCTGATTAAACAATCAGTGATATTTCATATCATTATTCCCCTGTGATCAATGTGTCTTTTATTCTCTGGCTTTTTAAAAGGTTTTCTCTATATCTTTGGTTTTTAACAATTTGACTAATAAGTACATTGGTGTGGTTTTCTTTCTATTTATTCTCAGGTTTTTTTTCTTGTTCTCCAATTTCATATATAAAATTGACATTTTCCCATGTGTCCCTAAGGTTCTGTTTATTTTTCTGCTGTATTTTTCCCCTTCGGTTTGGATAATTTCTATTGATTTGTCTTCAAGCTTTCCTGACTTTTTTCTTTTTGTATTGTCAAAGGTTGTATTTTTAGTCTTTGTCTGCTAACACTTGGGTAACCTCTGGGTCAGTTTCTATTGCTTATTTTTTTCCTTGACACTGGTCACATTTCTCTTTTTTTCTTTTTTTTAGAGAAGTAAGAAGAGCGAGAGAGAAAGAGAGAGACAGAGACAGAGGGAGAGAGAGAATCTTAAGCAGTTTCCATGCCCAGTGTGGAGCCCAATATGGAGTTTAATTTCATAACCCGGATACCATGACTTGAGCTGAAACCAAGAGTAAGGTGCACAACAAACTGAGCCACCCAGGTACCCCCAAAGTCACATTTTTCTGGTTTTGTTCTTCATAGGGGGCACATCTAGTAATTTTTGGTGACACATGTTAGATTATAGAATCTGTTATTATCCTCAGTAGAGTGTTGATTTTTATTCTAGTAATCAGTTCGATCACTGGTTGATTCTTTTGAACTTGACTTGATTTTATGCTTTTTTACAGTGTTTGTTATTCCCAGCTCTCTAACTTTATGGGAACCATCCTCCAAACTTTGTCTCTTAGACACTTTCCAGAGTTTGGCCTTAGTTTTGTTTGTTTGTTTGTTTGTTTAGGACGAGTCTAAGGAAAGACTTATTCTAGGGTGTATTCTTACTCCTAAAGCACAATTTTCTGATGTCTCAGCTTGATGCCCACGATGTTAACAAAGTATTCATAACATATCACCACTCTGCTGTTATGGATCTCCAATATCCACAAGACTTCTTGATCACATATCTCTGTTCCATTCTCAAGCCCATATTAGCCTCACAGGTAATCCAGTGTAGTCTTTACCTGTGTGTGTACAGCCCTCATCCAAGGCTTCATGGGTAATCCAAACACAACTATTGGGCCTTTTATATGCATGTCTCTTTCTTATTCATTGCCTTGCCCTTGCCGTTTCCAGTTGCTTCAGCCACCCCAAACTCTGAATTCTGACTCCTCCGCCCAGTAGGTCTACTATGCTTAGATTAGAGCTTAACCCTCTGCTTAGATTAGACTGTAAACCTCTGCCATCTCTTACAAAATTGTCCCCAGGGTGATCATGAGTTCACCTTGCATGTTTTCTTTCCCTTGGAGACTGAAGTCTTGTACTGTCTGTTATCCACTGTCTGAAAACAGTTGTGTCATACATTTTGTCCAGTTTTATGGTTGTTTATGACAGGAGGGCTGGTATGGTATCAGTTACTCTGTTATATCCAGAAGTGGAAATCATGCAGTGGATTTCAGATAAAGAAGTCTCAACATCACTTCAGTTTGTATCTTATGCTAAGGTGTTGAAGGAGACTACTTAGAAAAACCTTGATCTACTCTGATAAGGATGGATCACTTTACCCAAACCTACCACATTTTCCATTCCATTTACATGTATTCCTTTATCTCTGTTTCCTTTTCCAGTTATAGCCCTGCCTGCTGGTGATTTGATCTTGCTGAGACCTGAGGTGACACACAGATGTGCTTAACTACTTTGGCTTACCCTTCAGCAGGCAACAAATAGGCACAAATCTTTCTTTCTATGGCTAGCTTCCATTTATCTTCCTGTTTTCTGTTATTCTGAATGGGTTAAATTTACAAATTAGGTCACAAACAACTTATATTTAACAAACTATCATGGAGGTGAGCTTCTTATTGATCAGAGCTTTGTTTGTTTCTCATTTTCACACATTCCCTCACCTTCTTCTCAGCTGTCCTTTCCCCCAAATATTTGCTCATTCCCTTCTTCTAAACATGCTTTCCCTCTACTTGCTTTCTTATGTAAAAAAAAAAAAAAATTATTGTGTCTTGGGTCATATGTATATGATCCATATATCTTTGTGTAAATCAGTTTATATATGTTAATCAATTTATATTACATCATTTATATAATTATTATGTTATTTATATGTTATATTATTTATAAAATTTATACTATATTATTTTATGAATTGGTTTACATATATTATTTATATTAATTGATTTACATATGTATGCCTGACAAAGGGTATTCCTGCATATGTTAGTGAGAGTTTATGTGGTATAGTTTCTAAGAAATGAAGCTGGAAAACATCCGGGGGGAGAGAACTATGCTCACTAAGCATTGGTTCTGATCTAAGACGCTGAAATATACCCTTTACATACAAAATTCATATACTCTTCTTTACTACTCTGTGAAGTAAGGATTCTTACATTTATGTTTTAGAAAGAAAGCTGGGGTTCAATGAAGTAAAAGTAATTTGCCTAAGACACAGCTGGCAAAGGACAGAGCAAAGATTCAAACATCTCTCTGGCTCAGATCTGGACTCTTTTCACTGTGCAGTACTTCCTACCCAGAAAGGTGTCTATTAAGAAATTTGGTCAAAAAGCATGTAGCTCCTTGATTCATGAGTTGGAATGGTCCAGCATTGCCTTGATGGAAATTGTCAGATCTTAGGGGTCTTCTAAGATTATAATCTCCATCTGAAACCTGTATATCTGGGAGGTTTGTGATCAGGCACAGGAGAATGAGAAGGGTAGGAGAATTGAGCTGAGGAGATCAGAGATTAAAGTTAATTAAAAACTGCAGAAAGGGAATCACACAAAGGAATGGGTCCAAGGTCTCAGAGAAGGGATTGAGGATGAGGTCAGCAAGAAGAATAGAACCCTCAGGGGACAAAAGGGCCATTCAGCCCTGAAATTTACAGGAATCCACAGGAGGCAAGATTAATGCAGCAGACAGAGTGTGTTCCCAGAAGCCACTCACATGTGGAGTGACAGGAACGAGGTGAGTGTGGCACTGAACTTACAGGAATCAACAGGAGGCAGGATTAATGCAGCAGAGAGCCTTCCCAGAAGCCACTGGCATGTGGAGTGACAGGAATCAGGTGAGTGCAATCAGCCTCCCCTAGTCTCAGCAAGGGGTGCCAACACCATTTATAATCAGGATGAATGAATGGTCTAGTTGGAAATGTTAGCATGCTATGAAAGTATATTGAAATGAATCATGATGTCATGGCAAGTGCAAGAAGAAGGGAAGGGGGTGAGAGTTTGAAAAAGGAAAAACAGTAAAGGGAAGTAAGACTCTCAGAGATTGTGCTGTGCTGGACAAGGGAGAGAAACTGAGCTGGGGGATTCAAGTACGTGGTCCCTAGAAAGCCGCATGCATACTGATGATTTGCTAAACCCTTCCCGGTCTGGAGTAAATGTAAATATTCCTTGCTTTGGAAAGATAGGCTAGCTTCTTTACTTTTTTATATTTTAAAATAAAAACAATTGCTTGATACATTCACAAAATCCAAAAGGTGCAGAAGAATATAAAGCAAAAGGCAGATTTCGCTCGCTCTTACCTCTGTCGCCCATTTCCTGAGCTCCCCTTTCTAGAGGCTTCTATTATCAGGGTCTTATGGATCCTTCCAAAGATATTTTTTTTTTTAAAGATTTTATTTATTTATTTGATAGAGAAAGATCACAAGTAGGCAGAGAGGCAGGCAGAGAGAGAGAGAGGGAAGCAGGCTCCCTGCTGAGCAGAGATCCTGATGCGGGACTCGATCCCAGGACCCTGAGATCATGACCTGAGCCGAAGGCAGCGGCTTAACCCACTGAGCCACCCAGGCGCCCCCAAAGATATTTTTAAAAACAGCTATGTATCTATTTATATTTTCACACAAATGATAGCATAATGTACACTTTTTTGCATGTTGCTTTTTACAAATTTTAAATTTTTGAATATATTTTGGAAATTATTCTTTATCAATTTAGAAGACAGCCTTATTAATAGCCTGCCTTATTAAAAGCCTGTGCTTTTTTAACAGCCTCATAATTTTATGTTATAGATGTCTCATAATTTAACTAGTCTATTATGAATGGGAATTCAGGTTAATTTCTAGCCTTTTGCTATTACATACTGGACAGTAAACATCCTTGAACATACATGGAGTCAAGCTCAGTAAGGTGCTGGCAATTCCAAAGCACCTGGACAATTTCTGATGAGTCTCTCAGGTGCCCTAATATTGGGAGAGGTCACATCTCTCTGGATAAAGGATAAAGATATCAGGTCTCTAGAAGTATGTGTCTTGGGGCACCTGGGTGGCTCAGTGGGTTAAAGCCTCTGTCTTTGGCTCAGGTCATGATCCCAGGGTCCTGGGATCGAGCCCCGCATCAGGCTCTCTGCTCAGTAGGGAGCCTGCTTCCCTTCCTCTCTCTCTCTGCCTGCCTCTCTGCCTACTTGTGATCTCTGTCAAATAAATAAATAAATAAAATCTTTAAAAAAAAAAAAAAAAAGAAGTATGTGTCTTTTGTAATAAATAACCTAAATCAACTTTCTGGCCCAAGTTGGTCTTGGGGGTTGCCTGGGATCCCTTAGGGTCCACCCAGGGTCTGGCTCACCTTGAGCAGAGCTGAGAGAGCCCACCTGGGCCTGCTCTTGGCCCACCAGGTAATGCAATGTGCTAGGGTCCTGAGAGGACTGGACAAGATAACCCCCTACCTTCGGGTTCCCCCATGTTCTAGAGCAATTGAGTGTCTTCTCAGTGCCTAAACACCCTCATCCAAACACAAGAGTATTTTTGTTTCTAAAGACAGGGACTTGAGGAGCTGGCTCGATCCACCTGAGTCCCTCCTCTCTGATGTGGGTTACCACATCAGTGCATTACCCACTTGGCATTGGTTTAGCTTGGAACTGCCACAGGGTAGTCACACTTGCGACCAGCAGCTCCTGTTTCACTTCCTCATTCCTCAGGAGCTTCCACCCTCAGCTTGGCTCAAAGCCCTTTCTCTCTTAGCTTCCTAGATTCTGAGAAAACAAAAGCTCCAACTGTTCTCCAAGTCTACCCCTCGGATAGAACTGTGGGGCCTATAGACCCCACACTGAGACTGTGGCTCCCCTGGATGCTTCCAGAACTGGTTTATCAAACTTCTCTCCCAAGATCCTTTCAGGCTGCCAAGACATACTCCTTTCTGGCACTGCCTCTGATTTTCAGACCTTTTCTGATTGACTGGTTTGGTCACTGACCGGTGGACTGGTGGGTATAGAGTCAGGTGGCAGGCGGGCCATAAAGTTCATGGTAAAGGGCCGATGGCAAAATGAAGGATGTTGACTCAGTTAGCATATCAGTAGACAGTAAAAGGCAAAAAATAATTCAGATACCATATGCCTTATACCCTTTGTTTCTTTTTCTTAATTTAATGAAATTTATGGGACCTGCTGCTCAATGTTGAGTACAAGTGATGATAGCAGATACCCTTGTTCTCCAACCTAAAGAGAATGCATTTTCTCTCTTTCTCATGTGTGTATGCATGTGCATGTGCGCATGCATACACACACACACAAGGGCATTTTATTAATGAATATACTGGAAGATCGAGGGAAGGAGGTGTGGCTGTGTTCAGGGATTATAATTGTCATCAAGCTCCTAGTCTCTGCTTTCTTAAAGTGGCTTCTTTCTTAGGCAGGATCTTCTCTCATTTTTAAGAAAATGGCCACAACCACTCCAAGCTTTCAGTCTTCTGACCTGGCTACCTTGCAAAGAGAAAGCACCTCTTTTCTACTATTTCCGGTGAAAATGTGGATACTGACTCTCCTGCCTGGGTAACATGTCCATTCCTGCACTGAGTGTGAACAGAGCTGTGGTAGTTCCGCTGGTCAGACCTGAGTCACTGGTCTGCCTCTGAGGGAATGTGGGTACTGGGGTCAACCCTACTTGGACCACATGAGGTGATTAAAGGTGTTTATCCAAAGGAAAAGACAGACAGGCGTTGTTACTTGAAGAAGGAGTGGGGGTTCGGTCACTCTGACAGCTAGTTGCCATAATGACATGTGAGCTGGGTGTGCAAGTTAGGCAGGACTTAGATCTGGAAAGACAAGCAAAAAGGGAATTCTGGGAGGAAGAACTGTTATAAGCAAAAGCCAGGAGGTGTTCTGGAGGCAGCTTAACCAGCAGCCTGGTCTCTTCGGGAGGCCCCAGGATGGCAAAGGAGGAGGATAGCCTCTTGCCTTCTTTGTTTTCTTTTTCAAAATAACATTTGTTGTTGTTACCGTCATCATCATTATTGTCTTTTAAGTTGTTTTTACAGAGGGTTTCCAAGAAAGACAAAGCAGACAATGTACCCACCATGTACCCATGTACCACCCATTACCCAGTTTTATAAGTATCAATGTTTGACCACTTGTTTTACTTGTCTTATCTCATGGCATATTTTAAAGCAAATCCCAGACATCAAATCAGTTCAGCTCTAAATATTTCAAGGTAGGTATCTTGAACATATAGAGGGTTTTTTGTTTTTGTTTTTGTGCTTTAAAAGATTTTATGTGTTTATTTGACACAAAGAGAGAGAGCACAAGCAGGGCAAGCAGCAAGCAGAGGGAGAGGGAGGCTCCCCGCTAAGCAGGGAGCCCAGTGTGGGGCTCGATCGCAGGACCCTGGGATCCTGGCCTGAGCTGAAGGCAGATGCTTAACCAACTGAGCCAGCCAGGCAGCCCCATATAGAGGTGTTTTTTTTTTAAGTAATTACAGTACATTTTTACACTTAGTAATTTCTTAATATGGTCTGATAACAAATCTGTGTTCCATGATTTTCTCAAAAAATGTCTTTATAAAGTGATTTGTATGAATTGTTTGAATTAAAATCCAAAGTCCAAACATTGCACTTGGTTGATACACTTAAGTCTCTCTCTTTAATAAACTTTTACCTGAAGATTAATTTTAAGTTTCTCTTAATCTCAGCATCTCCTCTACCCTACTTTTCCCATGCCATTTATTTGTTGAAAAAAATGAATCTTTCTGAGTTGACAACTCACTATCATAAATATGGCATTAAGGTGTTTCTTTGGAGCTGCTGTGGACTGGAAGATAGATCTAGAGACTTGATTACAATTAGGGGCAAATTTCTTTTCTTTTCTTTTCTTTATTTTGGCAAGTCAACTTAATAGGTGGTGCTGTGTACTGTCTATTACATCATATCAGGAGGCATGCAATGTCTGGTTCTCTTAAAGGGGACAGCTTCCATTTTTCACCTTTTTTTTTTTTAATTTTTTAAAGATTTTATTTATTTATTTGTTAGAGAGAGAGAGAGAATGAGCACAGGCAGACAGAGTGGCAGGCAGAGGCAGAGGGAGAAGCAGGCTCCCTGCCAAGCAAGGAGCCTGATGTGGGACTCGATCCCAGGACGCTGGGATCATGACCCAAGCCGAAGGCAGAGGCTTTAACCAACTGAGCCACCCAGGCGTCCCTCCATTTTTCACCTTTATGAAGGGTTTTTGCTATGAACTTTTTAAATTGATACTACATTTTAGGTTTAAAAGTTCCCATTCTGGGGAGCCTTGGTGGCTCAGTCAGTTAAGCATCTCGGCCTCATGATCTCAGGGTCCTGCGACTGAGCCCTGTATCAGGCTCCCTTGCTCAGCCTGCTTCTCCCATCCCTCTGCCCCTCCCCCTGCTTGTGCTCTCTCTTTCTCAAGTAAATGAATAAAAAATCTTAAAAACAAAAAGTTCCATAGTTTGGGGCACCTGGGTGGCTCAGTGGGTTAAAGCCTCTGCCTTCTGCTCGGGTCATAATCTCAGGGTCCTGGGATGGAACCCTATATCGGGCTCTCTGCTCAGCAGGGAGCCTGCTTCCTCCTCTCTCTCTCTCTGCCTCCCTCTCTGCCTACATGTGATCTTTGTCTGGCAAATAAATAATAAAAAAAATCTTAAAGAAAAATAAAGCTCCATAGTTTGATAAGATTTCTTAAAATCATGAGTAGGTGCCTTGTTTATGAAATATCTTTTCTGCTTCTATTCATCTATTTCCTTTTCTGATTCTGGTAACAAGCTTTTCTATCCTCAAGGAATAGGATAAAATAACCCTATTTTATCTGTTTTCTGGAAGAGTTTGTGTTGGATTAGAATTGTCTTTGAATGTTTTGGTAGAATTTGCCTGTAAGTCTTTCCCCATGGACCTGGTGTTTTCTTTGTGGGTTTTTCTTTCTCACAGAGTCAATGTCTCTAATGACTTCAGAATATTCAGGTTTTCTATTTCCTGAGTCAGTTTTGATGAGTTACATTTTCCTATGAATTTGTTTGGTCCACTTACGTTTTCAAAGGAACTGGCACTAAATGTTCGTAACATTTCCGTTTAATGTCATCTTTTTATTCTTAGTATCTTTTATTGATGCTTTCTCTCATTTGTCTTGATCAGTATTGCCTACAGTTTATCAGTTGTGTTAGTCTTTTAAAAGAACCAACTTTTGGGGCCCCTGGGTGGCTCAATTGGTTGAATGTTCGACTCTTATACTTGGCTCAGGTCATGATCTCAGGGTGGCAAGATCGAGTCTTGCGTGGGGCTCGCACTCAGCCCAGAGTCTGCTGTTCTTTCTCCCTCCCCATCTGCTCCACTGTGCTCTCTCTCTCTCTCTCTCTCTATCTAAAATAAATAAATAAAATCTTTAAGAAAAAAAAAAGAACCAGCTTTGGCTTGGTCGGTCCTCTCCATTCAAAACTTCTTTTTCCTATTTCATTAATTTTGGGACTTCGTTATTTTCTTCTTTCCTCTTGGTGTGTGTTTTGGTGTACCTCAGATTTTTTGAGTGGAACATGTAGCTCATTTCTTTTAGCCTTTCTTCTTTTTCTAACATAAGTATTTAAGACCACCAATTTTCTCTTCAAACACTGCCATGGCTCTATACCTCAACTACTGAGATTTAGACATTTCATTATAAAATAGCTTTAAAATATTTTCTATGTCTATTTCAACCTAATTTTTATTGTAATTTTTTTTTGTAAGTAGCCTCAACAGCCAACGTGAAGCTTGAATTCACGACTCCAAGATCAAGAGCTGTGAACTCTACTGACTGAGCCAGCCCAGTATTCCTATAATTTCTCTTTTGACTCATGAGCTCTTAGAAGTGAATTTCTATTTTTTTCCAATAATTTTTTAAAACTCAGTCTTACTTTACATTCCTTCAGTGAAATGCACTCCTCATGTGTATAGTTTGATGAGTTTCCCCAAATACATATCTCTCTGTGCAAGTCCACAGCTCTCACCATACAGACCGTTTCCATGACAGCAGAAACTTGTCTTACAGCCTCTCCATCAATCCCTGTGCTTCCCCTGCACACCTTGAGGCTGCAGCTGTTCTGATTTCTAGTATCATAGAGTAGCTTTTCCTCTTCTGAAGTGTAATAGAAATGGAACCATACCATGTGTATTCTTTTGTGTGTAGCTTTTCTTCAGTATAGTGTTTTTGAGTATTTTTTTTTATGTTGCTGCTTGTATTTTTTTTTTTTTTGGTTGTTGCTTTCTTTCTTCTTCTTCAACCTCATCCTCCTCCCCTTCTTCTCTTTCTTCTTTTGAATAGTTCATCGTCCATTGCATGAACATACACAACAATTTATCCATTCCTCTGTTGATGGATATTTGGGCTAGTTCCAGTTTGGGGCAATTATGATGAAAGCTGCTATGAATGTTTTTGTACAAGTCTTTTTGTGGAATATGTTTTTATCTCTCTTGGGTAAATACCTAGGGGTGGAAATGTTGAGTCATAGGGTAAGTGCATGTTTACCTTTACAAGAAACTGCCAAACTAGTTTTCCAAAGAGGTTCTACCATTCACACTCCACTATTGCTGGATATTTCAGTCTTTTCAACTTTAATGATTCTAGTGAGTAAAATATGGTATCCTAGTTGTTTTTTTTCTTTAAAGATTTTATTTGTTTGTCAGAGAGAGAGAGAGAGAGCTCGAGCACAGGCAGACAGAGCGGCAGGCAGAGGCAGAGGGAGAAGCAGGTGCCCTGCCAAGCAAGGAGCCCGATGTGGGACCCAATCCCAGGACGCTGGGATCATGACCTGAGCCGAAGGCAGCCACTTAACCATCTGAGCCACCCAGGCGTCCCCCTAGTTGTTTTTTATAATCAGTTTTATTGATGGTATAATTTATATGCAATAAAATAACATTTTAAGTGTGTGATTTCTTGATTTTTACAGATGTACACACCTGTGTAATCACCACCTCTAATCAAGACATAGAACAATTCCCTCACCTCAGAAAACTCTCATGTCCCTTTCTAGTCATCCACTTCTACCCCAGTAACCACTAATCTTATTTCTATCATTTTTCATTTGTTTTGCCTGTTCTGGAATTTCATATAAATGGAATCATGTACTATGTATCTTTTTTTGCATGGCTTCTTTCATTTAGCATAATTATTTTAAGATTCACTCATATTTTGGTGTCCAACATTAACATTCCCCTTTTCATTGCTGAGTGACATTCCATTGTATGGATGTACCAAACTTATTTATCCATTGTCCTGATGATGGACATTTGGATTTTCTTTAGTTTTTGCCTATTATGAATAAATGTATTTTCTTATATATGTTTTATTTCTTTTGGATAAATTCCTAGGAGTGGAATGGCTGAACCATATGAAAAGTGTATGTCTAACTTTTTAGGAAACTACCAAACTATCTTCCAAAGTGGTTGTATTATTTTATATTCCTTCTAGCAGTGTATGGAAGTTTCATCCTCATCACATCCTCACAGTTGGCCTGGTCAGTCTTTTTTTTTTTTTTTTTTTTTTTTTTTTTTTTTTTTT
>ML107948.1:23039-56050 GCA_003697995.1 Taxidea taxus jeffersonii
TTTTTTTTTTTTTTTTCTTAAAGATTTTATTTATTTATTTGTTAGAGAGAGAGAGAGCGAGCACAGGCAGACAGAGAGGCAGGCAGAGGCAGAGAGAGAAGCAGGCTCCCTGCAGAGCAAGGAGTCGGATGTGGGACTCGATCCCAAGATGCTGGGATCATGACCTGAGCCGAAGGCAGCCGCTTAACCAACTGAGCCACCCAGGTGTCCCAGTCTTTTTAATATTCTTATAGGTTTATGGTGGTATCTCACTGTGGTTTTAATTTCTATTTCCCTGATCACTAATGATGTTGACCATTTTTTTTGCACAAATGTCTTTTGTGATGTCCGCTGAAATATTCCACCCATTTTTCTGGGTTATTTATCTTCCTATTACTAAATTTCAAGAGATATTTATATATTCTGTTTGTAAATTATTTGTCAATTATTTTCTCCCAATATGTAACATATTTGATCCTTTACTTAACTGGATCTCTTAATGTGCAGATTTTAATTTTATGAAATTTAATTTATCAATGTTTTCTTTGATGGTTAGTGCTTTTCTTATTCTAGCTGAGAAATTTTTGTCCCCCAGATATGATGAAGGTGTTTTCCTGTATCTTATTTTAGAAGTGCCATAATTTTAACATTTATATTTAGGTCTTCATCTTATATTGAACTAATTTTTATGTGTAGTATGAGTTAGGGGTCAAGATATATTTTCTCCCTATGAATATCCAATTGTACCAGCACCATTTTTGAAGCATCTTCCTTTTTTTCATTGATTTCTTTTGGTTCCTTTGTAAAAAAAAAAAATCAATTGACTATTTAATATTGAGCTAATTTCTGATTTTGTTCTGTTCCATTTGTCTGTTCATCTTTGTGCCAATACCATACTTTCATGAATACTAAGTCTTCATAGTAATCACTGAAATCAGACTATGTAAGCCCTCCAAATTGGTACTTTTCTCAAGAATTTTTTTTTTGCTATTCTATGTCATTTATATTGCTATATACATTTTATTTTATTTTATTAAGATTTTATTTATTTATTTGAGGTGGGGGGAGAGTGTGTCAAGTAAGGGAAGGGGCAGTGGGGAAGGGAGAGATCCCCAAGTAGACTATTCATTGACCGTGGAGCCTGATGCTGGGCTCCATCTCACCACACTGAGATCATGACCTGAGATCAAACCAAGAGTCTAATGCTTAACCCACTGAACCGCCCAAGCATCCCACC
This sequence comes from Taxidea taxus jeffersonii, assembly GCA_003697995.1. NCBI lineage: Eukaryota > Metazoa > Chordata > Mammalia > Carnivora > Mustelidae > Taxidea > Taxidea taxus. The sequence continues at coordinate 24,256 of ML107948.1, forward strand.
ATATACATTGTAGATTCGACTTCTCAATTTCTTCAAAAAGAGATGCAGGAATGTTGTTTGGGATTGCACTGATTATAGATCAATTGTGGAGAATGTTCAGTATTAAGTCTTCCGATGTGTGAACATGTATATTTCTCTATTTATTCTGGTCTTTTAACATTTTAATATTTTATAATATTATATGTAGAGATTTCACACAAATTTTGTTGAAGTTATTCCCAATTATTTTATGTTCTTTGATACATTGTGAAATTTTTAATGTTTATTTTTCAATTTTTTAGACCTAGTATATAGAGACATAACTGATTTTACATATTATTCTTATATCCTTTGAACTTTATAAGCTGTGTTTTGGTAAAAGTAAGGGTTTGGTTTTTTTTTTCAATAGATTCCTTAGGAATTTCTATATATATAATTATTTTGTTTGTAAATAGAGACTATTTTACTTCTTTACCATTCTTTATATTTTCTCTGCTTGTCTTATTTCACTGACTACGACCTCCAGTACAATGCTGAATGTAGACGGTGAGTCAATACCCTTGCCTTGCTCTTGATTTTAGAGAGAAAGCATTTGGTCTTTCACATTTAAGTATGAGGTTAATTGAAAGATATTCATAAGATAACTTCATCAAAGTTTGTGAATTTCCTTTGATTCCTAGCCTGCCGAGAGTTTTATTAGAAAACACTGAATTTTAACAATTAATTTTTTGCTTCTATTGAGATGGTCAAATGGTTTTTCTCCTTTATTCTGTGTATATGATGAACTATATTAATTTATTTTCAAAGTGTTAAACTAATCTAGCATTACTATGATGAAACCCACTCAGTCATGATGAATTATCTTTTTTTATATATGGTTAGATTTGCTTATCTAATACTCTAATTCAATTTGTCAAGAATTTTTGCATTTATATTCATGAAGATTATTGTTCTACAATTTTATCTTCTTGTACTTTACTGGTTCCCTCCTTATCTTCCCCCTCCTTATCTTTTGAAAGAGTTTTTGAAGATTGATATTTATTTTTTAAATGTTTAAAATAAATTGTCTTTAGGAAAAAGTTTTTAATGATGAATTCAATTTTTAAAATGCATATACAGATTGTGGAGATTTTCTATTATTTTATATTAGTTTCTATAATCTTTGTCTTTCAAGAAATTTTTTCATTTCATCTAGATTGCTGAATTTCGTGGTATAACCTTGTTCACAATATTACCTTATTATCTTTCACTGTCTGTAGGATCCATAGTGGTGTCCTCTCTTTCATTTCTGATATTGTTGGTTTATTTCTTCTCCCTTTGTTTTTCCTGATCAATTTAGTTAAAAGTATATTAATTTTATTCATATTTTTCAAAGAACTAACTTTTGGTCATGTTCATTTTCTTTATCGTTTGTCTGCTTTTATTGATTTTGGCTTTAATATTTCTTCTTCTTCATCTTATTTTGGGTTTACATTTGTTTTCTTTTTCTAGCTTCTCAAAGTAGAAACATAAATCAATATTTAAAAAGTTTTTTTCTTTTCTTATATAGTCATTTGAAGCTCTAAATTTTTTTCTAAGCACTACTTTATCTGCATCCAGCAGATTTGTATGCTCTATTTACAATATTGGTCAAAAATATTTTCTAATTGTCATTGTGATTTTTTTTTTCTCTGACCTATAGTTTTTTAGAAGTGTGGGGTTAGAAGCATCTCTTTCTTTGTTTTTTTTTTTTTTTTTTAATCAGAGAGAGAGAGAGTGAGAGCAAGCACAGGCAGACAGAGAGGCAGGCAGAGGCAGAGGGAGAAGCAGGCTCCCTGCCAAGCAAGGAGCCGGATGCGGGACTCGATCCCATGACCCTGGGATCATGACCTGAGCCGAAGGCATCTGCTTAACCAACTGAGCCACCCAGGCGTCCCTAGGTCTTACTTTTTAAAAAAATCTAGTCTGACATTCTCTTCCTTTTGAGTGTTTCATTCACTTACAGCTAATGTGATTATTATATAATTTTTTTAAACCCACATCTTCCTTTTTTTAATTTGTCCTATTTTTTTTCATTAACTCCTCTTTCCCATCTATTTTTAGATTGATTAAGTATTTTAGTATTTCATTTTACCTCTTCTGTTTACTTTCCTGCTGTACCTTGGCTTCATTTTTTAGTGGATGCTATAGAGGTTTCAATATACATCCTTATTAATTCAAGCCTGCCTTGAATTAATTTTTTTCACTTGCTTATGATGTAAGAACTTTCCACTTATCTACCTCCCTTTCATTGTTCCACTAATATCACTCTTTTTACTTCTTTGTTTGTAAGAACTTCACAATGCTTTGTGATGATTTTCCCTTTAATGCTACATTTTCTTTTAAAGAAATCAAGAAATAAAAAGAAAAAGTATTTTATATAGATAAACTTAGCACTTATGGTATCCTTCATTGTGTAAGGAGGTGTTGTGTGTGAAATTTAAGTTTCTAACTGGTGTAATCTCCTTTCAGCCCAAAGATCTTCCCTTAATATTTCTTTTTTGTGCATATCTACTGGTTATAAAATTGCTCAGCTTCATTTATATGAAAATGTCTCTTACAGTCCATGTTTGTGTGCTTTTTACATGATGACATGTTGATGTGCTTTTTTTAAAAAAAAAGATTTTATTTATTTATTTGAGAGACAGAGATCACAACTAGGCAGAGAAGCAGGCAGAGAGAGAGGAGGAAGCAGGCTCCCTGCTGAGCAGAGAGCCTGAAGCAGGGGCTCAATCCCTTCAACCTGAGCTGAAGGCAGAGGCTTTAACCCACTGAGCCACCCAGGCACCCTGTTGATGTGCTTTTATTTTATTTTATTTTATTTTTTAAAGATTTTATTTATTTATTTGTCAGAGAGTGAGCACAGACAGACAGAGTGGCAGGCAGAGGCAGAGAGAGAAGCAGGCTCCCTGCTGAGCAAGGAGCTGGATGCGGAACTTGATCCCAGGACGCTGGGATCATGACCCGAGCTGAAGGCAGCCGCTTAACCAACTGAGCCACCCAGGCGTCCCTGTTGATGTGCTTTTAACATCGTATTTAAGAAATTGTTACCTGTTAACTAAGATTTTTCTATGTTTTTTTAAAAATATTTTGTATTTTTAACTTTCACGTTTAGGCCTATAATCCATTTTGGTTAATTTTTATGTATGTTATGAGATAAGGGTCAAGATTCAAATTTCATATATTATCATACTATTGTTCCAGTACCATTTATTGTAAAGATTATCCTTTCTCCATTGAATTGCTTTAGCACTCTTGTTGAAAATCAATAGATAATATATAAGTAGATCTATTTCTGAACTCTCTATTCTGTCTCACTGATCTATGAGTCTATCTCTATGCAAGTACTATATTATCTTGATTACTATAGCTTTGTAAGTCTTGAAATCAGGCAGTATGAGTCTTTCAACTTTGTTATTTTTAAAAATAGTTTTGGCTCTTCTAGGTCCTTTGCATTTCTAAACAAATCTTTGAATAATTTTACCAATTTCCTTAAAAATTTCTCATGGGATTTTTGTTAGGATTACATTGATTCTATATAGCAATTCATATTGTAAATTCATATTGTAACAATATTGAGTCTTCTGATACATGACATTGTATATATCTACATTTCTTTAGATCTTCCTTAAGTTATGCACAGGAATGTTATACAATCTTCCATTTTCTAAATTTCAGGCCTTACATGTATTTATTACTGAATATTTCACATTTTTTATACTACTGTGTTATTATTTTTTATTTCAACTTCCAATTGTGCCTTGCTAGTATATAGAAGTACAATTGACATTTGTATATTGACCTTGTGTTCTGCAATTTTGTTTACTCATAATTATTATGAATCAGGTTTTTTTGTAAATCCTTGGTATTCTTTACACAGACAATCAAACTGTCCTCAAATAAAGACAGTTTTATTTTTTCCTTTTCAGCCTGGACATCTTCTTTTTTCTTTTACTTCCTTTATTGCATTTGGGTAGGATCACCAATACATGGTTAATTCAAAGTAGTAAAAGCATATATCCTCAACTCTTTTCAGATCTTAGGGGAAATTAAATCTTTTATCATAAAGTATGATGTTAACTGCAGGTTGTTTGTTTATTTGTTTCTTTGTCTTAGGATGTTTTTTATCAGATTAAGAAAGGGACATTCGATTCATACTATAGTGTGAGGTTTTTTTTTTTAATAAATGAATTTTGGATTTTTTCAAATGCTTTTTCTGCATCTATAGAGATGATCATATTGGCTTATTTGCCATTAACATGGTGAATTATCTTAATTTTGAGAGTTAAAACAACTTTGTATTCTTGAGATAAAATATTCATGATATATTATCCTTTTTTGTATATTGCTGGATTCAATTTGGTAAAATTTTGTTAAGAAATTTTGCTTCTATATTCTGAGGATATTGATCTGCAGTTTTCTTTTCATAAAATATTTTCTTTTCCTGTAATATGCATTAGGTTTTGTTATCAAGGTGTTGCTGGATTCATAGAATGAGTTAGCAAATGTTTCCTCCTCTTCTATTTTCCGAAAGAGTTTGTGCAGAATTTGTATTATTTTTTTCTTTAAATGTTTGGCAGAATTCATCATTTGGCCCAGCTGAGTCTAATGTTTTCTTTGTGGGAATTTTTTTTTTTAACTAAAATTGTATTTATTTAATAGTAACAGAGTTGTTCACATTTATTATTATCAGTTTCTCCTTGAGTGAGCTGTACTAGTTTATGTGTTTCAAGAGATTTGTTTATTTCATCTAAGATATTATTGGCTTAAGTTAGTTTAAAATTGTTCACAATATATCCTTATTATTATTGTAATGTCTTTAGGATCTGTAGATGGTCCCACTATTGTTGCTGATATTAGTAATTTGTGTCTTCTCTTAGTTCTGATCCATATGACTAGAGGCTTATCCATTTCTTGATTTTCTCAAAGAACCAGTTTTTTTGCTTTATGAACTTTTCTTTGTATTTGTTCTTATATTTTTTATCTTTATTATCTCTTTTCTTCTGTTTACTTAATTTTCTTTTCTTTTTCTAGTTTCTTAAGGTCAAAGTTTAGGTCATTGAATTGAGAGCTTTCTTCTTTTCTTTTCTTTTTTTAAGTAGGCTTCATGCCCAGCGTGGAGCCTAACACAGGGCCTGAACTGACGACTCGGAGATCAAGACCTGAGCTGAGATTAAGAGTTGAACATTCAAGGGACTGAGCCACCTAGGCACACAGAGAGCGTTCTTCTTTTCTAATGTAAGTATTTAATGTTATGGATTTCACTAAAGCACTGCTTTAGTTATGTCCCACAATTCTGTTATTTTGTGGTTTCATTTTCATGAAGTTCAAATATTTTCTAATTTCTCTTGTGATATTTTTCTTTGACTCCTGGGCAATTAAAAGTGTGTTGTTTAGTTTCCATTTATTTGGAGACTTAGATACCTTTCTGTGTTCATTTCTAATTTAATCCCATGTGGCCAGAGAATATACTCTGAGTGGTTTCAATTATTTTGACTTTGTTGATACTTGTTTTATGGGCTACAGTACACTCTGTCCTGGTACATCTTTTATCTGCCTTTGAAAAGAATGGATATTCACCTGTTGTTGGGTGCAATGGTCTCTTATTATCACTTCAAATTAGTTGGTAGTATTGTTCAAATTTTCTATATCCTTACTGCTTTTTCTGTTTATTTATTCTATCAATTATTGAGAAAGGATTTGTTACTGTGTGTCTAAAATCAGTTCATGGTCAGCTCATAAACCCTGTGATTTTTGCCTTACACATTCAAGTCACCATTCAAGGAAAATCTGTGCACAGATTCCTCCTGCCCAGTGCCCTGTTTCATACCCAATTCCAGCTACCTTGGCAGCCCCCAAAGTCTGACTTCTACTACCTCCAGCTGGTGAGACCAAACTCTTTGTTTGGGCCCACTTCTCTGTGAGGTGATGTGGAAAGTGTTCTTGAGCAGGAAGCTAAAATGAATCTGGAGCTCACCTTTTTATTTTTTCTTTTAACAAAATACAGTATGTGGCAGTTACTTACGGCTCAAGAACTATTCATTGAATGAGTGAACAACTTCAGTGGGATCTCCACATCACCCATTACATTTTTAAGAATGTTTCCATGTCTGGAAGAAGGAGCTCTAGGAAGCTGAAATAAGGACAATGATGGATGATGGGGAGCAAGCAAATTTCAGGTTGTAAGCTTAGGTATCAGGCTTGTCTAGGATATTTAGAAGTTCTTGAAGTTCAGAAGAAGGAATCGTCGGACTACAGATCTAAAATCATCACGTGCGAGATTCTCTCTTTCTAAGTCAAGAGCTCAGCTTTATCACGAGGGAGAATGTCAAAAGCAACAGAGCTGACTTAGGGTAGTTGGGTTCAAATATTTTTACCACACCCCCTTTAGTGAAAAAAAGTTTTTGAATTTTTGAAAATGTCCCAATATATGTAAATATATTTATTTGTAAATTATTTTTTATGTTTTATTCTTGGCTAATGTCTCAAGGCATAATTGCACTGAGAGCATGGTTTATTATTAAAGACAGTGAATATAAATTCATTTTCAGATCATATTCTTGGTCATTCCAAACTTCCTGGTGATTTCATGTCAGATAAGATTACATAGAAAAAAAGTGTTACTTAGAATCGATGAAACACAATTAGTAGACATTTTAATATTTAATAGTCTTTTCCTCACCCCAGAGGATTTAGTTGGGTGCCCATTTTGGACAACTTGAGCTTAGAGAAAAGGCCATAGGGAGGCTGGTGGCCTGGCTGAGGACGGGCACCTGGCGTCCTGAGCGAAGCCTCCACCTTTCACAGCAGAAAGCACGCACCCATCTGCTCTTGCTAATCCCTGGATGTGTTTAGTGACAAGGCAGCCAGGTCAGAGAGGCCTGGCAGCCCTGCGTGCTGGGGCCTTGTTACAGCTTTGTCAATGGCTTGCTCTGGGTCCTTGAACAAGTCTGTCTCTGCGGATCTCAGCTTCCTCAACTGCAAAGCGCAGGCCTGACTCAATTCCCAATCCTACCATTCTGTAAGCTGTAGCTCACTATAGCTGGCTTCTGTAAATTCTGGGTTCAAATCCACATAACGTATGCATGGCCTTGAGTGAATGATTTGACTTTTCTGAGCCTTGTTTTCTTATTTATTTATTTATTTATTTATTTATTTATTTGACACAGAGAGAGACAGAGATCACAAGCAGACAGAGAGGCAGCAGAGAGAGAGGGGGAAGCAGGCTCCCCACTGAGCAGGGAGCCCGATGTGGGGCTCGATCCCAGGACCCTGAGATCATGACCTGAGCCGAAGGCAGAGGCTTAACCCACTGAGCCACCCAGGTGCCCCCTGAGCCTTGTTTTCTGATGTATAAAACAAAATTACTTTTGGTTTGTGAGACTTAGATGAGATGCCATACATAAATTAAAAACAAACAAACAAACATAGCTCACTTTCTGTATCTCTTACACCTGTGGTTCTCAAATTTTGTTTGGGGCATCAGAACTCCCAGGGGATTTCTTCCCATCATCCCTCATATGCCACCCCATGTACGATTCTGAAGCCGGGGTGGGGGCCAGCAGTCTGCACTTCGGTGGCCTTCTGCGTGATGGCCCTTTCTAAGAGCGCTGCCCGAAACTTTGTGCATCTCCTACCACATCGAACACAGAGCCTTGCACTTTGAAGCATTCAAAGAAAACAGAGGGACCAGACAGGTGATGGCAAGGGAAACAAACAAACAAACTGTGTTTCTGCAGGTCAAGCCATCTCCTGGGAGGCTGTACGCGCGCGTAGTGGCCTGCCTGTGTGTCCCACTCGTCCCTCCCCAGCCCAGCCCAGCCCAGCCCTGCTGAAAAGCATGGTGGTGGGGTGGGAGGTGGGGGGTCAGATGGTGTTTGTCAGCTCTCTGCTAGCCTCGCCTCAGGCTCTGTTTTGACAGGTGTGTCTGAGCCTGGCACAGCACATGTTGCCAGGGGAAAGGAGGCAGAGGAAAGTCTGGAAGCTCGGCTCAGGGCCATGTCCTACCCTAGCTGGAAGGGCAGTGAGGTGGCCCTCACTGAGGAACGGTGAGCAGGCCTGGGGGGTTTAGACCTATCCCAGTCCTGTGGCCTCCAGGGAGCCCATTAGAAGGAAGCCCAGGGGCCTTTCAGGCTTTGCAAATCCGGTGGGGATTAAAACAACTGATGATGAAGGCCAGGTTTCTAACCCGGTGACTGAAACCTTGCAGGCTATCACCTCTCCGTCTGGCTTCAGACTTTAACGCCTTAGCCTGGCAAATTCTAGGAAAGCAACCAAGCAGGGCAGGAGGAAAAAATACTTGGTTAGAACTGCAGGATAGAGGAATCGGTCACATTGCAGGAGCCTCCTTGATGGAGTCAAGACTGGGCCCCTCTCTTTGTTTCCTAACAGAGAACCCAAAAGTCAGAGAGGGCCTCTGTCAGCCTGCGGTCACTCAGGAAGTGCTCAGTGGTTATGACCAACAACAAAGGGGCCCAAGAAGTAGAGCTGTAGCCCAACAGGAGAGGTGAGAAGTTGGGGGCCCAGGACCCAAGAGACCTGAGTTCCGGTCCCAGATGGTGACAGACTCCTCACCTCTCGCAGCCTTGGCTTTCTGTCCTGGAAAGAAGAGAGGCTGGGCTTGGTGAGGTGCCAGCTTACTCTTGGGTCTAACGATGCAGAGGATATTGGAGTGGGGCTTGCAGGGGCTGGAGTTCTGGCCCGTCGCCTGCAGAGGACGGTGGGGAGTGCCACTGCCATTCAGAGGCTCCGGCTCTGTGTAATGACCCTCATGATAATGGCTGCTAATACCTGGTCACCACGGCCACATACTATGGACTGAATTGTGTCTACACAAAATCCATATGCTGAAGCCCTAACCCCCAGTGTGACCATATCTGTAGGCAGGCTACTAGGAGGTAACTGACCTAGATGAGATCATAAAAGTGGGGCCCTAATCTGTTAGGGCTGTTGCCTTATAAGAGGAAAAGGGGGCTCTCTCTCACTCTCTTTCTCTTCTCCCAGACACTTCTCTCCCTACCCCCGACCCCGAAACCAGGTGAGGAAGCCAGGAAGAGCTGGCATCTTGCCCTTGGACTTCCTAACCTCCAGAGCCCTGAGAAAATTAATTTGCATTGGTTAAGCCACCTGGCTTGTGGTACTTTGTTATGGCAGCCTGAGCTGACTAATGTACCAGGCAATTGGCCATGTGCATTGTTTTTTTTTTTTTTGAGCATAAAAAGAGTGTTTTATTAATTTCATACTGTAACACTTTAGAGATTTTCTGCTATAATATAGTAAGAGAGTACCTGGCCTGTATTAGTAACCCCTGTAAGGCCATGTGCATTGTTAAAAAGAAAACCACGGGTCCCAAATGGCAGTGTTTGGGCCAGGTCAGGTCATGAAACCTGGGCTTAATACCTAACCTAACTGTAGTTTCTTTTCTTTTAAGATTTTATTTATTTAATTTATTTATTTGACAGAGAGAGATCACAAGCAGGCAGAGAGGCAGGCAGAGAGAGGGGGGAAGCAGCCTCCCTGCCGAGCAGAGAGCCCGACACGGGGCTTGATCCCAGGACCCTGGGATCATGACCTGAGCCGAAGGCAGAGGCTTTAACCCACTGAGCCACCCAGGCGCCCCCTTACTGCAGTTTCAATTGCCCCCAGAAATGTAAGTCTCAACCTGTCAATCAGGAATTTTCTGATAAATCCCAAAGAGACCATCTGCGGACAGGGGCCTTTTCCCTTCCCCCAAGGAAGGTGAGGTAACCTGCATAGTAAAACCCTTTGCCCTTCCCACCATGGGAAGGTGATTTTGCCTGAAATAATTCTTTCTTTTCTTTTGCTTATAATTTTTTGTCCCACACTCCTTCCTATTAAAAACTCCCCATTTGGTACAACTCCTCTGCATGCCCCTCTCTTTGCCAGTGGAGTGCTGCCTAATTCATGAATCATTTAATTAAGCCAATTAGTCTTCAAATTTAGTCAACTGAATTTTGTGTGTGTGTGTGTGTTTGTTTGTTTGTTTTACAGTATTCTCTTACTTAACCCCCTCACTGACCTCAGGCGGTTGGTACAATTATAACACTCATTTTACGGGAAGGGAACAGGAGCACAGAGAAACTGTGCTTCTCACCCAAGGCTGAGTTTCAATAGAGGTACATCTAAAAACTCATTATCTGTGTGACTTCGGGAATTTAATCTCTCCAGACCTCAGTTCCCCTATCTGTAAAGTGGGGATAATAATAGTACGCACGGACATAATAGCTACATTATAAGCTGTGGTGAGGATCAGATGTGTTCTTATACGTAAAGTCCTCAGAATGGTCTTCTGTTGCATAGTAAATCCTCCACGGGTGTCTGCTCTTATTCTTGTTGTGAGCCTTATTCCATTATTGCCAACCACAGAGTTCATGGCCAGCTTTGCTCAGAGCCAGTCTTGCTCTTGTGCCTCTAATTTTACCATATGACTCCCCCCCACCGTGTGGTCCTAGCCCAGTGGTTCTGGGTAGAACCCCCCACCCCAGACTGACCCCCATCCAGGGGGGGTTAGCAATTCTCCTAGGGCTGTGAATTAGAATTTGAAGGATAGTCCTTTGGTGGAGAGCAATAGCCCAGTTAAGCTGTGCCTTATGCAAATGGAAGATGCTGGTAGAAGAAAGAAGACAAAGGGGAGCAGAGAGGAAGGGTCAGTGGCCAGGGAGACAAAGTAAGAGACAGGTCACCCTCTGCAGGGAAGACGAAACATGGGATGCTGGCAGCTTCTCATGGGTAGCAAGCCTGAGGCCGGGCTGGTTTTGCCCTAATTCAGGCTTGATTCAGCCCTGATTTTGCCTGCTGTGCCCATATCATAAATCCCTTCTCCCTTACATCCTTGCTAGGGTTGAGAGGACTTCTGTGACCAGAGAAAACTGCAAGTGTGGACCTGGGGGAGGGGGATGCTGCGTGAGGCACAGGTGGGCTCCAGGTGCCTGCCTCGCCCGTTCCTGTAAATCAAGCTGATCCCCCCTCTAAACCGCATGGCCAGGGATGCTGGTGGCAACTGTCCAGGACATGTGTTTTTCTTACGTGTTTGCTTCTGTTTTCTTGAATCGCTCGGTTTTTGATCCTTGCAGCCTAGTCTCTCGTTCTGGATCCCAATTCATCTCTTGGAATTGGTTGCAGATCTAACTGGGATTTTGACTCCAGGACATTGTCTTGCCCCCAGGCTTGGGTTCCTCAAGCTCCCTGGGCCCCTGGCTTATGCTGGGGAGCATGGTTACTGCCAGCCATGCTGTCAACCCCACCCTGGACAGCTATTGGCTGGAATTTCCCGGAGGCATTCTTGGGGACCCAGGCTGTAAAATGATACCACTGGATCGTCCCCACTGTCTCCTTTAAGGCCTACCATCTCTGTGAAATGGCCTGGGTGACGCCTTCCCTGGCCTACTCAGCTTCACCTGTCACACTTGCCCCCAGGGCCCCTTCCATTCCCACCCATGGCCTGCCTCACACGCTGCTTGAGGTGGAGAGCTATCTGGTCACTATGAGCCCCCCTCCCCTCCTAGAGATGAGACCCACAGCACAAGGCCTCAGTGCTAAACATTATTTCTAGGTGTACCTGTGAGGATGTTTCCAGGAGAGATTCTAATTCGAGTGGTTGATTGAGTTAATATCACCTTCAATAAAGCGGGTTGGTATCATCCCATCCGTTGAGGGTGAGAGAGTAGAACCAAAAAGGTGAAGAAAGGGAGAATTCTATCTCTGCTTGACTTTGTGAGCTAGGTCGTGGGTCTTCCCCTGCCTTGGACTGGAGTTCACACTACAGACACTCCTGGCTCCCTGGTCTTTGGACTCAGACTAGAACTACACCACTGATGCTCCCGGGTCTACAGCCCGCAGACAGAAGATCATGGGACTACTCAGGATCTGTATCTGTCTCTGTGCCCCCCCACCCCAATATGTACACACACATGTATATAATAGTCCGCTCTTATCTGCAATTTTGCTTCCCAAGGTTATAATTACTGCTGTCAACCACAGCCTGGAAGGTGACAATCCTCCTTCCGGTCAATAGTAGCCCAACACGTAGGTCATGATGCCTAGGTCCCTCACCTCACTTCATCCCATCATGTGGGCATCTTACCATCTCGCATCCCTACAAGAAGAAGGGTGAGTACAGTATAATGGGATATTTTGAGAGACAGAGAGAAAAAGAGACCACATTCATAAAACTTTTATTATAGCATATTGTTATAATTGTTCTATTTATTATTGCTGTTGTGAACCTCTTAACTGTGCCTAATTTATAAATTAAACTTTATCATAGGTATGTGTATTTGGAGAAAAAAAGCAAAATATATAGAGAGTCTAGGACTATCTGTGGTTTTAGGCACCCACTGTGGGTCTGGGAACATATCCTTCACAGATAACAGAGAACTACTGGATAGTCTATTGGTTTTGTTTCTCTGGAGAAAATGCAAAAATATAAAAATGCAAGATATGAAAGCAAAACAGGGCTTAGGACTTATACTAGGCCATGTTTCACTAGCAAATGAATACATTGTGTTACTACCACAGACAACTGTGTCTCCCCAAAATTTATCTATTGAAGCCCTAACCCCCAGTGTGGAGGTATTAAGAGATGGAACTTTTACAAAAGGTTTAGGTCTTGAGGGTGGAGCCCTCATGAATGGAATTAGTGACTTTATAACAGTGACCTCAGAGAGCTCCCTCCCCCTTCCTGCCCTGTGAAGACACAGTGAGCATGTGGCCAGCTATGAGCCAGGAAGCAGGGCCTCACCAGACTCTAAGCCTGCCGGCACCTTGATCGTGAACTTTTAGCCTCCAGAACTGTGAGAAATAGATGTCTGTTGTTTGTAAGTCAGCAGTCTGTGGTTTTCTGTGGTAGCAGCCCAGATGGACTTACACTTATGCTTTCCAAGCCAGCCCCCGAGGGCCAAGCTCCCCTCACACACTCCAGCCTCCTGCAGCAGGTGTGGCTGATTCACAGGGTATCCCGCTGTCTTCTGTTTCCTGGGGATCCTGGAGAGCCAGGCCTTTGGGGGAAGATCTAGCCTGGTCTCTTCCTCCTTTTTTCTCTTATCTGCCAGTGTTAGAGGCAGGAGAGGGAAGCCTCGGGAAGGTATCCTCAGATGTCCAGGATCCGTTTTGGCCTGCTCCATTTCAGCCCACTAGGCTCCTCCTCGTTGTGGGTAATTCCCCCACATGCTCTTGGTCCCTGGCTCCAACGGGACCACGGTGAGCTCCTGGCAGAACTCAGTATTTCTAGATGGAGGGGCAGAGGGAGAGACCCAAACTCCACACTGAGTATCTAGGAGACCCCCTCGTTCACTGGTTCTTCCACGGCAGGTGAGGCAGAGCTCCTGGAGGCATTAATGGCCCTTTTGGGGCAGAAAGGACCAGAAGACACCTCCCTTCTGGAAAGAGCTCTTTACTGAGTCAGTAATAGTATGTCGCATGATATCATAGGTAGACAGGATTACACGGCAGTGGGGGGCAGGCGGGAGTGCAAACCAGTTGCACACCTATGATGAGAAGGGAGGTGGCATTGTAAGGCTTTCAGAAGGAGGGAAGGGACTGGAGTCTGAGTCGGGGCCAGGGAGGAGACAGCTCCATGCCCCTAGCCCAAGAGTGGTGGGAATCTGTCAAACCCAAATGAAGGCAGCTCGACAACCAGTTTAGCCTGGGGACCGCCTTCACCTTGCTGAGGGGACATCACAGAGCTCCTTTCTGCGCCTGTGCACAGGAAGGAGGTGAAGGGTGATGTCAAAGTGAGCGTCCTGTGGACGTTCAGGCCCTTCTGTCTTAGGCATTCAATCCTGCTGCTCCAGCAGAGAGGCCTTGGCCGTTCTGAGTCATGGTTGGGGGAGATCAGAGGGCAGCTGTGGGCAGGAGAGCCGGGTACAGGAGGGGAGAGCTGCCGTGCTTGGCCCTCCATCAGCCGCCACAGAGGGGGCCCATCCCAGGAGCAGGCCAGCCTGGCTCAGAGCAAGGGAGCCAGCCCCACACACAGCCTGGTGACCCCGGACTTTTCACACTTGCTCCTGCCCCCTGACCCCCGCCTTCCTTCAGGGTCCCAGCTGCAGAGCATTACCCTGGGAGAATGTTCCAGGGCCTAGATAGTCTTCCCATGCAGAAGAGACTCCTGCTTGCATTCTTCTGGGATCTTCCTGGGAGAAGGAGAGCAAGGATGATATGGGAGAACTTTCTGGAGACCTGAAAAAATTACGCAGCTCCTGGGAGCATGGTGCCCAGAGCCTGAGGACGGCAGCACAAGTGGGAGCCCTTTGGTCTGTGTAAGGCAGGGGCAGCTCCCGGGACTCTGTTCCCATGCTTAGGAGGAGAGTGTTTGGGTGGCCAAATCCCCCTTGTCCCTAGAGTTTGAACTACATCTTCTGCAAAGGTTTTCCCGAGTCTTCCCAGACACTGGGAGCCACAGGGACCTGCTAGTTAGGTTGGTTCTGAAGACGCCAGGAAGCTGAGTTGGTCAGCAATTCAGAAATAGGTTCAAGACCTTCTTCCCAAGGTAGTCACCTCCCTTTCAGGCTCAGCCACAGGACAGGGGGTGTCTCCTCCTGCCCTCTCCTCCTGCCCAGCCAGGGAAACCCGGTTGGCCCCCCTGGCCAGCAGAGAAAGGTGTGTGCATGTACATGTGTGCATGTGTGTGTGTGTGTGAGGGCTGCTTTCCATGGTACAGTCAGTACTGGGGAGCCCACAGGTGCAGGGGCAGGCCAGGGGGAAGCCCCTTTGGGATCAAAGGACCACCATTGTCTGTAGGTGTGGCTTTCTGGGCAGCCTTGCTCTGCCCTGAGGCCCTTCCTGCCATTCTGCATAGCAGTATCTGGGGCTGGGACTCTTAGTAGCGGCTCTGGCTTCCTGGTGGGCCTGGGGGTCCTGGAAGTCCTGGGGGCCCCTGGATTCCTGGTTCACCCTTAAGCCCCATAGGCCCCTGCTGGCCCGGTGACCCTGTCTTCCCAGCAATTCCTGGTTTTCCCTGAGGCCCGGGGGGCCCTGGAGACCCTGGGGGCCCCTCTGACCCCGGGGGCCCCACATCCCCCTTGGGGCCTGGCTGTCCTCTTGGGCCTCCACTTCCAAAGCTGCCCTTTGAGCCTTTGAGGCCTGGGAAACCTCGAAGGCCAACCAGCCCCCTTTCTCCCACAGGTCCTGTGTCTCCAGGCTGTCCCTGAGGACCCTGGGGTCCCGGTGGGCCCAAGCTCCCAGGGTCTCCTTTGGGTCCTCTGCTGCCAATAGGTCCTTTCGTGCCCATGTCTCCTTTGAGTCCTCTTGGTCCTGGAGGGCCAGGGGCACCTAGGGTCAGAGAAAAGAGGGGAGAAGTCAGTACACGAGGGCAGGTCATGAGGCTTTCCCACGATGTAGGTGTGATGCACAGGCCATAGCAATGAGCCTGAGAGTGGGCCAGAAACCAAGACCAGGTCGGCCAGCTACAGGCTCTGGGAGCTCTGGCTGATTCCATGACTCTCTATGTCTGCCATACCACCTGTGAAGGGGGTCAGGAAGACTCACCTGCAGGCAAACAGGGATTCAGAGACAAGATGTGTAAGCCTGAGGCCTGGTGCACAGTAAGAATTCATTGCTCTGACTTCAGGGCTCAGGATGGGAACTGAGAGAGCTGGACAGCTCTGGGAAATGGCCAAGGCTGTCCAGGACTGTCTGTCCAGGTCTGGAAGCCAGCCTGGCCTTCTATACCTTCTCAAGGTCTTGGATACATGCCTCCGCCCCACGGACATCACACCCTAGGCTCTGTGCATGACAGGGGACCTGAGATGGAGTCAGGTGACATAGGTCAGAAAACCAAAAATTGAGGTGTGAGAGGCAGACCCCTCCCAGGATGAGTGCATGGGTGCAACAGCCCAGAAAAAGGACAGATCCTCCAGGAGGCCCACCCTGACCACCCCAGCCTGTTCTCTGAGTTCCCAAAGTACTACTTGCTGAATCTTCCAGGTGATGTGTAGAAAAAGAAGTCACAGTACAGAGGAATCAAGATGGCAGAGGAGTAGCAGGCTGAGATGACATCAGGTAGCAGGAGATCAGATAGATAGTTATCAAACCATTCTGAACACCTACAAATTCAACAGGAGATGAAAGAGAAGAAGAGCAGCAATTCTAGAAACAGAAAATCGACCACTTTCTGAAAGGTAGGACCTGTGGAGAAGTGAATCCAAAGCAACGGGAAGATAGACTGCAGCAGGAGGGGCCGGATCCCGGCAAGCAGCAGAGCAACGGAGCACAGAATCAGGACTTTTAAAAGTCTGCTCAACTGAGGGACATCGCTCCAGAGGCTAAACCTGGGTGAAGCCCATGCAGGGTCACAGGAGGATTAGGGGTGTCTGATTGTTGCAGAGCTCGCAGGTATTAGAGCAGGGAAGCCAGCTACAGAGATGGAGCCGAGGAGTGAGCTCTCAACTTGGGGTTACCTTAAACTGTGATCCATGGCACAATAAGACCACTGCTCTTTGAGCAGGGACCCCACAAGTGGCAGATCCGGGGAGACCCCCCCCTGGAAGAGCAGCAGGGATCTGCTGGGTTTGGAAATTCCAGGCGGGGCTGGGTGCCAGAGACAGAGACACTTGGTGACAGGCTGGGTGAACTCGGAGCGCAGCTGGAGACCAGGGAGACAGGAGTGATTAAGCGATTTTCTCCGAGGGCGCACTGAGGAGTGGGGCCCTGAGCTCTCAGCTCCTCTGGTCAGGAGATTGGAAGGCCACCATTTTCATTTCCATCCTCCAGAACTCTACAGAGAGCATTCAGGGAACAAAAGCTCCCAAAAGCGAACCCAAGTGGATCACTTAGCCCAACCCCTGGCAAGGGTGGTGCAGTTCTGCCCTGGGCAAAGACACTTGAGAATCACTACAACAGGCCCCTCCCCCAGAAGACCAACAAGAAATCCAGCCAAGACCAAGTTCACTTATCAAGGAAAACAGCGGAATTCCAGAGGAGGAGAAAGCAAAGCATGGAATTCATAGCTTTCTCTCTATGGTTCTTTAGTCTTGCAAAGTTAATTAATTTTTTAATTTCTTTTCTTATTCTAATTTTTTCTAACTTTTATTCTTTCCTCTTTTAATGTTTTTTAACTAGTTTATCTTAACAGTACCTTTCATAAAAAATGTGTTTGAACCTTCATTATTTTTTTAAAGATTTCATTTATTTATTTGTCAGAGAGAGAGAGAGAGAGCACAGGCAGATAGAGGCAGAGGGAGAAGCAGGCTCCCCGCCAAGCAAGGAGCCCGATGAGGGACTCAATCCCAGGATGCCGGGATCATGACCTGAGCCGAAGGCAGCTGCTTAACCAACTGAGCCACCCAGGCGTCCCTTGAACCTTCATTATTAAAGTCATATTTTATCTTTCATTGTATCTAACTTCATTTTTTGTATACACATAGGGTATTTTCTTCTAAAAAATATTGGGATACAACTTCTTCTAATTGATCAAAATATACCCTAAATCTAGCACAGGGCTTTGTTATAGTTTCCAGCCTGAGCAAATTCTCTCCACTTTCTTTTTCTTTCTTTTCCCAACCAACTTATCTTACCAACTCCTTTTTTAGAATTTTTTAAAGTTTTTATCTTTATAGTCATATTCCATCCCTTCATCGTGTTTACCCTTAATTGCGTGTGTGTGTGTGTGTGTGTGTAAAAGTTTTTCTTTCTTTAAAATTTTGGGAGGTAGTTTCTTCTAAGAGACAAAAATACTTCCAAAATTAAGTGGGTGGCTCTGTTCTATCCACCAGTCTAATATATATATATTTTCTTTTCTTTTAAAAAAAATTTTTTTTAAAACTTCTTTTGCCCCCTTCCTAACCCCCATGATTTCGGGTCTCTTCTGATTTGGTTAATGCACATTTTCCAGGGGTCTTTGCCACCCTTTTAGTATTTTATTCTCTCCTTCATATATTCTTATCTGGATAAAATGACAAGGCGGGAAGAGCCACCACAAAAAAAGAACAAGAGGCAGTACCGAAGGCTAGGGACCTAATCAATGCAGACATTGGTAATATGTCAGATCTAGAGTTCAGAATAATGATTCTTAAGGTGCTAGCTGGGCTTGAAAAAGGCATGGAAGATATTACAGAAACCCTATCTGAAGAACTAAAAGCCCTTTCAGAAGAAATAAAAGAACTAAAATCTAACCAAGCTGAAATCAAAAAGATATTAATGAGATGCAATCAAAAATGGAGGCTCTTACTGCTAGGATAAATGAGGCAGAAGAAAGAATTAGTGATATAGAAGACCAAATGACAGAGAATAAAGAAGTTGAGCAAAAGAGAGACAAACAACTACTGGACCATGAGGGGAGAATTCGAGAGATGAGTGATACCATAAGATGAAACAACATTAGAATAATTGGGATTCCAGAAGAAGAAGAAAGAGAGAGGGAAGCAGAAGGTATATTGGAGAGAATTATTGTAGAGAATTTCCCTAATATGGCAAAAGAAAAAAGCATCAAAATCCAGGAGGCACAGAGAATCCCCCTCAAAATCAATAAGATTAGGTCCACACCCCGCCATCTAGTAGTAAAACTTAATAAGTCTTAGTGACAAACAGAAAATCCTGAAAGCAGCCTGCGACAAGAAGTCTGTTACATACAATGGTAAAAATATTAGATTGGCAGCAGACTTAACCACAGAGACCTGGCAGGCCAGAAAGAACTGGCATGATATATTCAGAGTACTAACTGAGAAAAACATGCAGCCAAGAATACTATATCCAGCTAGGCTATCATTGAAAACAGCAGAAGAGATAAAAACCTTCCAGGACAAACAAAAACTAAAAGAATTTGTAAACACCAAACCAGCTCTACAGGAAATATTAAAGGGGTCCTCTAAGCAAAGAGAGAGCCTAAAAGTAGTAGATCAGAAAGGAACAGAGACAATATACAGTAACAGTCACCTTACAGGCAATATAATGGCACTAAATTCTTATCTCTCAATAGTTACCCTGAATGTAAATGGGTTAAATGCCCCAATTAAAAGACACAGGGTATCAGAATGGATAAAAAAAACAAAATCGATCAATATGCTGAGACCCGAAGACACCTCCAGATTTAAAGTGAGGGGTGGAAAACAATTTACCATGCTAATGAACATCAATAGAAAGCTGGGGTGGCAATCCTTATATCAGATCAATTAGATTTTAAGCCAAAGACCATAATAAGAGATGAGGAAGGACACTATATCATGCTCAAAGGGTCTGTCCAACAAGAAGATCTAACAATTTTAAACATCTATGCCCTTAACATGGGAGCAGCCAACTATATAAACCAATTAATAACAAAATAAAAGAAACACATCAACAATAATACAATAATAGTAGGGGACTTTAACACCCCCCTCACTAAAATGGACAGATCATCCAACCAAAAGATCAACAAGGAAATAAAGGTCTTAAATGACACACTGGACCAGATGGACATCACAGATATATTCAGAACATCTCATCCCAAAGCAACAGAATACACATTCTTCTCTGGTGCACATGGAACATTCTCCAGAATAGATTACATCCTTGGCCACAAATCAGGTCTCAACTGGTACCAAAAGACTGGGATCATTCCCTGCATATTTTCAGACAACAATGCTCTGAAGCTAGAACTCAGTCACAAGAGGAAATTTGGAAAGAACCCAAATACATGGAGACTAAAGAACATCCTTCTCAAGAATGAATGGGTCAACCAGGAAATTAAAGATAAATTGAAAAAATTCATGGAAACAAATGATAATGAAAACACAATGGCTCAAAATCTGTGGGACACAGCAAAGGCAGTCCTGAGAGGAAAATATATAGTGATGCAAGCCTTTCTCAAGAAACAAGAAAGGTCTCAAATACACAACCTAATCCTACACCTAAAGGAGATGGAGAAAGAATAATAAAGAAAGGCTAAACCCAGCAGGAGAAGAGAAATAATAAAGATCAGAGCAGAAATCAATGAAATAGAAACAAAAAAAAACCCTAATAGAACAAATCAACGAAACTAGGAGCTGGTTCTTTGAAAGAATTAATAAGATTGATAAATCCCTGGCCAGACTTATCAAAAAGAAAAGAGAAAGGACCTAAATAAATAAAATCATGAATGAAAGAGGAGTCTGGAATTGAACCAACACCAAAGAAATACAAACCAACACTAAAGAAATACAAAACAATTATAAGAACATATTATGAGCATTATATGCCAGCAAATTTGACAATCTGGAAGAAATGGATGCATTCCTAGAGACATATAAACTACCATAACTGAACCAGGAAGAAATAGTAAACCTGAACAGACTCATAACCAGTAAGAAGATTGAAGCACTTATCAAAATCTCCCAACAAACAAGAACCCAGGGCCAGATGACTTCCCAGGGGGATTCTACCAAATATTTAAAGAAGAATTAATTCCTATTCTCCTGAAACTGTTCCAAAAAATAGAAATGGAAGGAAAACTTCCAAACCCATTTTATGAGGCCAGCATTACTTTGATGCCAAAATCAGACAAAGATCCCATCAAAAAAGAGAATTACAGACCAATATCCTTAATGAACACAGATCTGAAAATTCTCACCAAAATACTAGCTGATAGGATACAACAGTACATTAAAAGGATTATTCACCATGACCAAGTGGGATTTATTCCAGGACTGCAAGGTTGGTTCAACATCCACAAATCAATCAATGTTATATAATACATTAATAAAAGAAAGAACAAGAACCATATGATACTCTCAATAGATGCTGAAAAAGCATTTGACAAAGTACAGCCTCCCTTCCTGATCAAAACTCTTCAAAGTGTAGGGATAGAGGATACATACCTCAAAGTGAATATCATTGAATATCATCTCAATGGAGAAAAACTAAGAGCTTTTCCACTAAGGTCAGAAACACGGCAGGGATGTCCACTAGCACCACTGCTATTCAACATAGTACTAGAATTCCTAGCCTCAGCAATCAGACAACAAAAAGAAATTAAAGCATCCAAATCAGCAAAGAAGAAGTCAAGCTATCACTCTTTGCAGATGATTTGACACCTTATGTGGAAACCCCAAAAGACTCCACACTGCTAGAACTTGTACAAGAATTCAGTAAAGTGTCAAGATATAAAATCAATGCACAGAAATCAGTTGCATTTCTCTACACCAACAACAAGACAGAAAAAAGAGAAAGTAAGGAGTCAATTCCATTTACAATTGCACCAAAACCATTTAAGATACCTAGAATAAACCTAAACAAAGAGGCAAAGAATCTGTACTCAGAAAACTATAAAGTACTTATGGAAGAAATTGAGGAAGACACAAAGAAATGGAAAAAATGTTCCATGCTCATGGATTGGAAGAACAAATATTGTGAAAATGTCTATGCTACCTAAAGCAATCTACATGTTTAATGCAATCCCTATCAAAATCCCATCCATTTTTTTCAAAGAAATGGAACAAATAATCCTAAAATTTATGTGGAACCAGAAAAGACCTCGAATAGACAGAGGAATTTGAAAAGGAAAGCCAAAGTTGGTGGCATCACAATTCCAGACTTCAAGCTCTATTACAAAGCTATCATCATCAAGACAGTATGGTACTGACACAATAACAGACATATAGACCAATGGAACATAATAGAAAGCCCAGAAATAGAACCTCTATTCTATGGTCAACTAATCTTTGACAAAGCAGGAAAGAATGTCCAATGGAAAAAAGACAGTTGCTTCAACAAATGGTGTTGGGAAAATTGGAAGCCACATGCAGAAAAATGAAACTGGACCATTTCCTTACACCACACACAAAAATAGACTCAAAATGGATGAAGAACCTCAATGTGAGACAGGAATCCATCAAAATCCTTGAGGAGGACACAGGCAGCAACCTCTTCGACCTCAGCTGCAGTGACTTCTTCCTAGGAGCATGGCCAAAGGCAAGGGAAGCAAGGGAAAAAATGAACTATTGGGACTTCATCAAGATCAAAAGCTTTTGCACAGCAAAGGAAACAGTCAACAAAACCAAAAGACAACTGACAGAATGGGAGAAGATATTTGCAAACGACATATCAGATAAAGGGCTAGTATCCAAAATCTATAAAGAACTTACAAACTCAACACCCAAAGAACAAATAATCCAATCAAGAAATGGGCAGAGGACATAAAAAGACATTTCTGCAAAGGAGACATCCAGATGGCCAAAAGACACATGAAAAAGTGCTCCACATCATTCAGCATCAGGGAAATACAAATCAAAACCACAATGAGATACCACCTCACACCAGTCAGAATAGCTAAAATTAACAAGTCAGGAAATGACAGATGCTGGCGAGGATATGGAGAAAGGGAAACCCTCCTACACTGTTGGTGGGAGTGCAAGCTGGTGCAACCACTCTGGAAAACAGCATGGAGGTTCCTCAAAAAGTTGAAAATAGAGCTACCCTATGGCCCAGCAATCGCACTACTGGGTATTTACCCTAAAGATACAAATGTAGTGATCCGAAGGGGCCCATGTACCCGAATGTTTATAGCAGCAACGTCCAGAATAGCCAAACTATGGAAAGAACCTAGATGTCCATCAACAGGTGAATGGATACAGAAGAGGTGGTATATATGTACAATGGAATACTATGCAGCCATCAAAAGAAATGAAATCTTGCCATTTGTGACGACGTGGATGGAACTAGAGGGTATTACGCTTAGTGAAATACGTCAATCAGAGAAAGACAACTATCATATGATCTCCCTGATTTGAGGAAGTTGAGAGGCAACGTGGGGGGTTTGGGGAATAGGAATGAATAAATGAAACAACATGGGATTGGGTGGGAGACAAACCATAAGAGACTCTTAATCTCACAAACTGAGGATTGCTGTGGGGAGGAAGATAAGGACAGGGTGGTTGGGCTATGGATATTGGGGAAGGTATGTGCTATGGTGAGTGCTGTGAAGTGTGTAAACCTAGTGATTCACATACCTGTACCCCTGGGGCTAATAACACATTATATGTTAATTTAAAAAAATAAAAATTAAAATAAAAAAGATGTCACAGTACAGTGAAAGCAAACCCTTGGTGCCTATCTGGTGAACTCAACTAGACTGTGGAACCCCAGCAAGACAGTGAGGGCCACAGCTCACATCTCCCGCCCTGGGCACGGAGCCTGGAACGTGGCAGGGAAAGTTCCCCCCAACAGCTAAGGGCCCCCTGCTCCCACGTGGCTCTGGCCCAGCACCTGGGGGAAATGCGGAGATGAAGATGTGGTCTGTCCTTAAAGGGCCCAGGTTAGCTCCCAAGCCAGGGGTCAGAGGACTGTAATATCCCCTTCTGACAAGGTGGGTCTGAAAGTCACCACCTCCCGGAGTTGTACCAACCCTGAGGACACAAAGCAGAGTGTGGCCATCCCTCTGCCCAAAGCATCTCTCAATGCCTGGAGCATGGAGGAAAGAGGACCCTCCAGCCTTGTGAAGACCATGCAGCAAAGGCCCAGCAAAGACCCAGTTTTCTTCAGTGGTCTCTGCAAAAGACGCTGGGTAAGGGTGGTGGGAACAGTGGGCCCCAGGGCTGGCCTGGGGGCTGAATTCTCATGCCCAGACTCCGCTTTCACTGAGAATGCAGTGGCTACATCAGCCCTCTTGCGAAAGATTCCCAGCATTTTCGAGCCAGGTGGGAGCCAGTCCAATTCTATTTCACAGAGGAGGTAATGAAAAAGCCCAGAGAGGTGAAGCAGTATTCTCAGGGGCCCCTGAGCGGAAACCAGAACCCAGGTGGGCCTCTCAGGGAGGAGGGATCCTGCAGCTGGGAGCTGGGAGCCCTGCCCGTGGCCGTGACCCAGGTCTGTGGCACCAGGCCTCCTCCCCAGCTGAGGAAGATGCCGTGGCTGTGAATCCTGGCTTATGCTACCTGCTGCCCAAGCTCCCCACCCCACTCCCCTTGTGTCTGCTTCCCAGAGGGTTTCTGGGGAACAGAGTGTCAATGACACCACCCTCTTTAAAATCTAAACTGGGATCTAAACTGGAAACTGGAGCCCAGACAGAGTCAGCCCCATGAAGGCCAATAAAAACCTTCCAGCCATTCTCTGCCTCCGCCTGCCCATGCCCACTTCCCCCCACACAAGGGGATGTGGCCCTGTGTGGGCTCAGCTCACGTGGCCTGCCAGCTGCATAGGCCGGGATTCTGTCACCCGGCTGGCAGGCACCAGGGTGAGGCTGGCTGGCTCTGGAGGGGGCACCCGGCTTGGAAGCAGCCAGGAGGCAGGTCTGCAGAGGGCCCCCCCTCCAAGCCCCTCTCCCTGCCCTGCAGCCCATAGCAAGGCAGCCCGAACCACCTGGGACAGGGAGGGGCCCATGTTAGGACACCCCCTGGCCCCCTGCTTCTGGCAGGTCTTGCTAGGAGCTGGCAAAATCATGGCACTGGCCAGTCTTCACCCTGGTTCTGGCCTCGGCATCTGAGCCCGCTGAGGTTGGAACAGCAGAGCCTTTAGGAGGTGGAGAGGCCCCTGGAGGCTGGGTGGGCAGCTGGGAGTCAGAGGGCCTTGGAGCTACCTGGGCAAGTTCTGCCCACTCGGGAGCTCAGCTTTCATCTAGAAAATTGAGAGTTATCCTTGACAGTTCCGAAGGGCCCCTTGAGCTCCACCACGACCCCACTTCCTGCCTCTGTCACTGTTCCCCGGCCTGGTTCTTTGGGTTCAGTGTCTACCTGCTCTGGGCACACAGCTTCCTGGTTCCTCACCCTCTCTCCTTCCAACCATGGCTGTGCCTTCTACTTTTGTTCCTGAATGGAGGGCTCCACACTCCCTGTTTCCGGCCATGAGCCAGGAAAAGCACGAGCAGTCTCCTCTCTACAAGGTCTCCCTGCTTTGAGCAGTCTCCAGGTCTAGCTGGAGCCCCCTCACTCTCTCCAGGGACCCCATCCTTGCCTCCCCACTGTCTTCATCAGGTGCCCCTCCTCTCTTGCTCAAGGTTGGGAGCAGCTGGCTGCGAGGACTTCTCAGGGTCTCTATGCCATTAGTGAGGGAGAGAAGTCAGAGGGTAAAGGCCCTCTCTTCTGCCCATCCCCACCAACCCCCGCAGCCTCCTCTTCTGGGGGAAGCTCCTGACGCCCTCCCTGGATGGAGTAGGTTGGGCGCCCAAGAGCCCGGGGCTGCCCCTGGAGGTGGCAGCCCCCCACCTGAGTGGAAGGAGGTCTTCAGGGGAACGAGCCACCTCCTTCTCCACACCCCCAGTCATGGCTGTACCCACAGACCCTGTCTCTGAGAACACAGAAGGATGCCCTAGACAGTCCCCTTGAGGACATCAGGTGGGGTGGCCTCATCTGGCTATTTACCAGGCCTCCTTCACTGCCCTCATCAGGGGCCAGTGGATGGAGCCAGCCCTGTGTCGGTGTACCTGTGACACTCAGCCCCCCACTCACTCTAACTTGTCCGTGACTCGCCTTCTCTTGGAAAAGGGAAGGGCCATGCAAGGAGCGAACGTGTGTCTGCCAAGCCTCTCCTGTGTCAGGGTCACACACTGAGCTTGCTGTCCCATTCTAGAGATGAGGAACAGGGGTGCAGAGGCTGCCGCTTGCCTAAGGTCATCAGCAGGAAGGGGGTAAAGATAGGATTCAAAGCCATACCTGAAACCCTGAAACCCATGCTCCCTCCCCTGACCCTGCTGCCTCTGGTCCTCATCACACTGTGGCTGGGGGCTCCATGCCCTTTCCCCGGCCCCCAGATCCCCCTGGCCTCCTCCTGTTGGGGCCTCCTGCCTGGTGCTGCCAAGAGGAGAGGGAGGGTCCCCACGGAGCAGGGAAGGGGAACCTGAAGGTGAGCTGAGCTCCTGCAGGTCCCTCCCAGGCCAGCCATGAATCATGCAGTCAGTGGGGAGGGCCGGCGGCCCTGGGTCTAGCCGGGAGGAAGTAAACAACCATAGTTTGGTGGTGAGCTTAGGAGCCAGGAATGTGGACAGAGGCTGACCGAGGCACTCTGTAGGACAGGGTGCCCCTGACACAGCCCATAATCAGATCCTAGTATGAATAGGGCTAAGGGCAGAGGAGTGAGGGGCTGGATCCTGCTCTGGGCAGTGGAGGCACATTTAAAGCAAAGGAGGAAACCAAGTGGCAGTGGCTGAGATACAGAGTTGGAGGGAGAGGCATGGGGCACCCTGGAGTTCTGGGGAGGCCCATAATTACCCAGGAAGCCAGAGACTATAATTAGGCCATTCCAGCCCATTAGGATAGACCCACAACTGACTGCATGTCTGGGACAAGTAGGTGGTCTGCTCCTGGTCTGCACTGGGAACCTGGAGGAGGAGGAGGGGTGTGTGTGAGTGTGTGTGTGTGTGTGTGTGTGTGTGTGTGTGTGCACGCATGCAGCAAGTCTGTCAGCACTCAACACAGCCCACCCATGGGTGGGGTAGCGCGTGGGCAGGAAGGGCCCACAGTCCATCTCTTGGTTCAAAGCAGCAGGCCAGCCTACAAGGACAGAAAGAAGTAGAAACGGGAGGGGTGCCTCTTGGAAGGCTGGTGCCATGGAAGGTGCACTGGTCTGGCCTTTGGGGGACCTAGGTTTGGGCCCCGGTCTGGTATTAACAAATCGGATGACTGGGTAAGTGTCTGTCCTTCCTTGCACCTCAGGCTTTCCCTCCATTCAGTCAATATGTTAGCTTGGGTCAGGGGCTATTGATGCTGGCTGCTGTCACTTGAGGAACACGTGAAAAATGACCAATGACAATGGACTTCTACTTCGGTGACACAGTAGATGGCAGCAGACCAAACTTCTCCCATGGAGAACAATCTGAATCATCAGATCATCAGATCAAGTAGCAAGACTTCCTTCTGATGTTTTCAGAGAGAGACCAAAGGCCAAAATCAAAGGGAGAAGGGAGACCCCTGAAAGCCTGGCCTTCTTGGCCACGTTGCTTCTCAAGGCATTTGTCGATTAGTGATTAGTGTGGGCAGAGCCCCTGAGAAGTCAGACAGAAGGCTACAGCTGTCAGGCTGAGAAGCTGAGCAGGGTTTTCAACAGCCTCTCCAGGGCTGGAGTCCAGGACTGCCAAGATTCAGGGGGAAAGGAGGCTGTGCATGCAATTGCTGTAAGGACCACGGGGCAGAGAAGTCAAACAGAGCATTCAGCTTCATTCAGTGGTGCTGGGGAGATAATAAATGGAGTTTAAGACCAATAAAGTGGTAGGGACCTAGTAAACAGTCCTCCACAACCATGCATGGTGAGCACATGTGTGTCGGAAATAGGCCAAGTGTCAGAGCACCTGGGTGGCGTAGTTGGTTAGGTGTCCAACTGTTGATTTCAGCTCGGGTCCTGATCTCAGGGTGGTGACACTGAGTCCTGGGTTGGGCTCTGTGCTGGGCATGGAACCTGCTTAAGATTCACTCCCTCTGCCCCTCCCCACTTGAGTGCACGCATTCTCTCTCTCTCTCTCTCTAAACAAAGAAAAAAATAGGCCAAGTATCACCTTCCTTGCCCACCCTTAGCTTCTAGCCTTGTTTATGCTTTCATTATGCATTCACTGAGCAAATGTTTCCTAACTGCCTTCCAAGGGCAGGCACTCTGCTGGGTTTTTGGTCATTGAAACCAAATTGACCAAATTGACCAAATTGATGGTCAAGGAGCCCATCAACAAGCAAATTAGATTCAGAATCATCCCTGAAATTAGGACACATTTTTATAGTTTACAAAAACTTGTTCATACCCATTGCTGACAATGATACTAATGGCTAACCCACAGCATATAAGTAAGGCAGGTATTAATGTTCCTATTTGCAGATGAGGGAAGCTGAATTGAAAGTAGCCAAGAGCCTTGTCCAAGGTCACTCAGCTAATAAGCAATGATGGTTTCCCGTCTCCAGTTCCCTAGCGACAGTCCCAATACAGACACTATCACAGACACAGAAAGCATCCTACAGAACAGGAAAAGGGAACTATCTTATGGGAGGCACACAGACTACAGAAGTATCATAGGCTTTCTGTTGAGCAAATGGAGCTAAAAGGGGTCTCAAAGATCAGTTGGTCTTATCCTTTCCCTTATAGATGAAGAACAAAAACAAAAAACAGAGGCTTGGGACGATGAAGTGATTCTGTCTACAGACTCAGAGCAAATTAGAAGTCAGACTTCTCTCCCACATCGTTTAAGAGTCCAGCCCTTCAGTCTGCACTTGGCACCTCCCTGCTGGCTGTGGTCCCTGCTGTCCCACCCCCGGAATTCTAGAGAGCAGCTGAGCTCCAGTCAGGAGGAGATCTCACTGCCAGGCTGGCAGCACCTGTCTATGCAGGAAAGAATGAGAAACAAGTTCCTTTAGGAAGGGATATACATTTTGTATCTGAAATTTTCTCGCTGATGAGAAAGTATTTACATGTGCCGCTTTAACAAACCAAGAGGAATGTAGACAGATGTGCAAGAACAAGAGTTGGAAGTCGCTGAAACAAATGTCCCACCTTGCTCTCCCTCTGAGATGAGGTCCTTGGATGAGAACGCTGCCATTATTAACACACGAGCAGATATAAATTCCCATGACTCTAGCTGGGTAATACTTAGAATGAGGCTCCCCTCCAACACTTTGAGTATCATCTTCCCCTTCTTTACTCTCCACCCTGCACCTCTACACCTAGGCAGGACCTGAGTGGAAAGTCCTTTTAGGTATCCGCAAGCTCATGCTCTCAGTGTCTCCTCTTCAGGCTGGACACTGAAAGTGTGCATCTCAGAGCCACAACAAGGGGTCAGTACTTAAAATCGTAACGTGCCCTTGAGTTTGTGCCTTCACCTTCCCCAGTCTCAGGTCACCTTTCTGTAAAATAAAGACACCAACTCCTTGATGTTGCCTTGTCTACTATACAAAGGTGGTTTTGAGGCTGAAATGAAACAAAGTGTGTGAACGCGCTTTGACATTGGGAAAGCTTTGTATTCCACTTGTTCTCCGGCTCAGTGCAACGAAAACACAAAATGACCAGAGAATGAACCACAAGAACTACCTAGTAAGTAAGGCCTTTGCTGGAAAAACGCATCTTAGAGGTTGTATCCTAGAGATACATATTTTAGGTGAAATACTGAGGTGAGATTTCAGTTACGCAAGAAACACTCAGTACCTGGCTTTGTTGCAAAAATATGACAGCAGGCAAACAAGACCTACCCCCACCCAACACCACCAATCTAGAGTAAATTAAAAAAAAAAAACCCTAGTGGCAGTAGAAATGCTCACTGACATAAAATAAAGGCAATATATGTTTGAGACTAAATGGTTAAACAAAATGGAGAATCAGAGAGGCTGGTTCCAAGTCTGTGCTCTGCAGAGAGAACAGAGCTGTCTAGGATCATGGGACCCTCCCTTCTTCGTCCTTGGAGCTCCCTAGGTTATCAGGCCCAGATGTTTGGCCCCCCAACTGCAAACCATAAATTCTGGAACTGCCATATCTCAGTAGCTAACTAATTCTTTTATCTAGATCCAAGACTCATTATATTTTCAGGTCGAACATTCTTCCCACCAAGACACATGCTTCCTCAGGAAGGGGTCAGGGAACCTGGGTATAGCCATCCAGATTCCTAGTGTAAAAGAATCCCAATTAGGAGTTCTTTTGGACTGTTTTGCAAGACAAAAACTGTTGGGTCTACTGCTGTGAAGGAGTAGAATGAAGAAGTAATAGTATTTGTTAGGGATTGAATTGGGTCCCCACAAAATTCATAATCTGAAGTCCTAACCCCCAGTACCTTGGAATATGACCTTCCTTGGAGACAGAGTCTTCACAGGATCAATTTTAAATGTGGCCACTAGGTAACCCCGAATCCAATCCAATATGACTGGTATCTTTATGAAAAGGGGAAACTGGACACAGAGACAGACATGCACAGAGAGAAGATAAAGAGACCCAGGCAGGGACGCCTGGGTGGCTCAGTTTGTTAAGCGGCTGCCTTCAGCTCAGGTCATGATCCCAGCGTCCTGGGATCGAGTCCCACATCGGGTTCCTTGCTCGGTGGGGAGCCTGCTTCTTCCTCTGCCTCTGCCTACCTCTCTGTCTGCCTGTGCTCGCTCTCTCTCTCTCTCTCTCTCTCTAACAAATAAATAAAAATCTTTTAAAAAAAAAAAAGAGGAGGGAGGAGTCAAGATGGCGGAGAAGTAGGAGGCTGAGACGACATCAGCCAGCAGGAGATCAGCTAGATAGCCTATCAAACCATTCCGAACACCTACAAATCCAACAGGAGATCGAAGAGAAGAAAAACAACAATTCTAGGAACAGAAAATCGACCACTTTCTGAAAGGTAGGACCAGCGGAGAAGTGAATCCAACGTGACGGGAAGATAGACCCCAGGGGGAGGGGCCGGCTCCCGGCAAGCGGCGGAGCACAAAATCAGGACTTTTAAAAGTCGGCTCCACGGAGGGACATCGCTCCAGAGGCTAACCTGGGGTGAAGACCTCACGGGGACAACGTGGACTCAGGTCCCGCGGGGTCACAGAAGGATCGGGGGTGTCTGAGTGTCGCAGAGCTCACAGGTATTAGAGCGGGGAAGTCGGCTGCGGAGACAGAGCCGAGATTTCCTAGTGGTCTGTGACACGGACCGGTGCTCTGTGGCACTGGCCGGTGCTCTGTGCGAGGGGTCCCCACAAGATCCGGGGAGACTCCAGGTGGGACTCTGCCAGAGACAGAGACGCTTGGTCACAGGCTGGGTGAGCTCGGAGCACTCCCAGAAGCCAGTGAGACGGGACTGCTTAGACACGATTTTCTCTGAGCGCGGTCTGCAGGCGCGCGCGGTCTGTGGGTGCGCGCAGTGTCGGCAGGCCCGCGGGGTCTGCGGGCCTGCGGTGTCTGCTGGCGCGCGGTGTCTGCGGGCGGACGCGCGCGCGCACTCTCCGGCGCAAACGTGGGCTAGGGAGTCTGGAGGGATTAAACGCTTTTCCCTGAAGGCGCGCTGAAGACTGGGGCCCCTAGCCCTCGGCTCCTCTGAACCGGAGATTGGGAGGCCGCCATTGTCATTCCCGTCCTCCAGAACTCTACAGAAAGCGCGTTCAGGGAACAAAAGCTCCTGAAAGCAAACCTGAGAGGATTACTTAGCCCGGCCCCTGGTAAGGGCGGTGCAACTCCGCCTCGGGCAAAGACACCTGAGAATCACTACAACAGGCCCCTCCCCCAGAAGACCAAAGAATTACAGCCAAGACCAAGTTCACTTAACAAGGAGAACAGCGGATTCTTATCTGGACAAAATGACAAGGCGGAAAAACTCACCACAAAAAAAAGAGCAGGAGACAGGACCGAAGGCTAGGGACATAATCAATACAGACATTGGTAATATGTCAGATCTGGAATTCAGGATGACGATTCTCAAGGTTCTAGCCGGGCTCGAAAAAGGCATGGAAGATATTAGAGAAACCCTGTCAGGAGAAATAAAAACCCTTTCTGGAGAAATAAAAGAAATAAAGTCTAATCAAGTTGAAATAAAAAAAGCTATTAATGAGGTGCAATCAAAAATGGAGGCTCTTACTGCTAGGATAAATGAGGCAGAAGACAGAATTAGTGATATAGAAGACCAAATGGCAGGGAATAATGAAGCAGACCAAAAGAGAGACAATCAACTACTGGACCACGAGGGGAGAATTCGAGAGATAAGTGATGCCATAAGACGAAACAACATTAGAATAATTGGGATTCCAGAAGAAGAAGAAAGAGAAATAGGAGCAGAAGGTATACTGGAGAGGATTATTGTAGAGAATTTCCCTAATATAGCAAGGGGAACAAGCATCAAAATCCAGGAAGCCCAGAGAATACCTCTCAAACTCAATAGGAATCGACCCACACCCCGCCATCTAATAGTAAAATTTACAAGTCTTAGCGACAAAGAGAAAATCCTGAAAGCAGCACGGGACAAGAAGTCTGTAAC
>ML107950.1:0-46669 GCA_003697995.1 Taxidea taxus jeffersonii
AAAAAAACTTAAAAAATAAGATAAAATAAAATGAAAATAAATAAAAAATTAAGGAGTATATAATATATATAAATAAAAATTAAAATAATACATTTTTAAAAATAAATGAAAAAATAATAATTAAAAATAAACAAAAAATAAAAGTAAAAAGGAAGTTAGGTTTTGTTTCTCCTAGAGCTGAAATTTTGCATTATTCTGATCAGTACTTTTTGGGGGGTGGGGCTCCTCATGATTTATTCAAGAACAAAAACAAAAACAAAAGATACTGTGGGGAAACAAGTTCACCTTCCTATTCATCACTTCACAAAACAAACCAAGACTGAGACCTAACCAGGACAGGTGATTCAAACACTTAAATCATAACATGTTTGATTACTTTTCATGATGGACTCTATTGCATGACAACTTTTTTTTAATAAGATTTTATTTATTTATTTGACAGAGATTACAAGTAGGCCGAGAAGCAGGCAGAGAGAGGGGAGGAAGCAGGCTCCCTGCTGAGCAGAGAGCCCCATGTGGCACTGGATCCCAAGATCATGACCTGAGCCAAAGGCAGAGGCTTTAACCCACTGAGCCACCCAGATGCCACGCATGACAACTTTTTAAAAACGTATTTGCTCCCCCCACACCTGAACAAGTTCATAAGATCATGGTTAAGGGGTGCCTGGGTGGCTCAGTTGATTAAGAGTCTGACTCTTGATTTTGGCTCAGGTCATGATCTCTAGTTGTGAGGGATTGTGAGATTGAGCCCCACGTGGATCTGTACTTGGTACAAGGGAGTTGTTCGTGCTAGTCTTCTGGGAGAGGAGTCTGTTGCACTGATTCTCAGGCACTTAGGGAAAATGTACCCCCAGGGCAGAGGGCGGTGGGTCTTGGTACAAGGGGTTCCTGCCTCCACTAGGTGGCACTGTTTTGCTCCCTGAAGGCTTTTGGTGCTGATGGGTGTGATGAATAGCCCTGGAGCTGAAAGTTCACACCCCCAACTCAGCAGAAAGTTCACACCAAAACTTACTGCTCTCTACTGGTGCCCCTGCTCCTATGCTTGGGAGCCCTGCAGCATGTTGGTGCCGCCCATTCTTCTTGTGAGCCAGGGAATCTTCAGACCATCCGTGGTCACTACTGGGACTCTATCCCATTTTGCCACTTCAGCACTCTTAAGCCAGGCTTGTCCCCCACCATAGCAGACTTCTAAATTTTCAGATTTTGTCCTCTTCTACTTATATTAATTTACAATAGTCTCCTTGGCAGGGTTCTTTTCCTGCCACAGTAGCCACAATTACATCTCCCTCAAGTCAACTTTTGTCACCATCTACCTTCCAAAATGTGGTCACTTTTCTACTTGTAGATTTGCAGTTTTAGCTCTCTCAGGCATCCAATTGATTTCTTGGGTGTTGAGAATGCTTTGATAACTATCTAGCTCTGTTCAAGGGATAAGACATGCTTAGGGTCCCCCTACTCTGGTGTCATCTTAACTTCTTCTTGTTAATAGCTGAGATTTTTTAAATGCAGCACCCATATTCAAACATATAAGGCAATGGGCTCAATTTCTTCTACTTAAAAGTCAAGATTATTTCATGTAAACTCTGAATAAGTAAGAAAATTGAGGAACATTTTGGAAAATATAAAGTCTATTTTCCTTACAAGAACCCATAGCTTTTAAAATTTGGCTACCATTATGACACAAAATAAATATTCAAAGAAGAAATATGAATTATAATAGACTGAATTTTAAAATCATCCTAAGTATAGCAGAAATATAAAGAGTATTTGAATTAAAGGTTACAATAATAACAGGTTCCTTTTAAGGTAGAGAAATGTTCAAAATCAAGATAGCAACATTGCCAGCCTGCCATGATTTCTCCATTTCCTAATTTATATAGTTACATAATATACAAAAATCAAAAGTACATGAAACACAGAAAATATGATAAGAAGTAAAAGGATGTCTCAGCAAGGCTTAATTTCCATTCTTAATGTGATTTATTTATATCCTTATTTTTTCGAGAAAAAAATATAAACTAGCTTACAAGGATAAAATATGACAAAGGATACAAATTAAAGTTGAAGAAAGGATATATATTGAGAAGAGAGAATGAAACCAGGAATACACCAAAATTCATGCTATAAAATTCATTTGCTAATGCTGAGTCACATTTTTAGCTTTAAACTTTCAAATAGCCAGGGTAGAATTTTTCTTTCCATTTGTATAACTGAGAACATTTGAGATGCACTCAAACAAAGTATTTAGGGAAAAAAACGCCACACAATTATTAGTACTAAGGGAGGACTTTAACTGATGAAACTCATCAGAGAACACAAGTGATACATTAAATGGTATTCTCAACAATATCCTTATAATAGTTGCAATAATAAATTGAAAAGGGTAGCTCCTCATAATGCATAAATATATTCTAAGAACATCACCTATGGTCAGTTACTTAGGAATCTAAGGGTAATCCAAGGGGTAATCCAAGGGACTACCAGTTGGGAAATACCAGAATTCTCTTCAGAAAATTGTTTTGAATACTTTTAAACTATAGAGAAACTCAAGAAAACCTAAATATGATAATAGAATACAAAACACATTAAAGATAAATAACTGATAGTGAAGAAAATCAAAATAGTGATATGAGGACACAGATTAAAGGGCATGATAGAATGAAAAAATACATAAAATGTTTCAAGGTTGGATACTTGGGTGGCTCAGTGGGTTAAAGCTTCTGTCTTCAGCTCAGGTCATGATCCTGGGTCCTGGGATAGAGCCCTGCATCAGGCTGTCTGCTCAGTGGAGAGCCTGCTTCCCCACCTCTCTCTCTGCCTGCCTCTCTGCCTACTTGTGATCTCTGTCAAATAAATAAATAAAATCTTTTAAAAAATGTTTCAAGAGGTTATAATCAACAAAAAGAATAGAAAATGTTGAGCTCTAAACTCCAAAAAACAAACATTTTCACGAAGGGTCTGGAGGAATAGGGTACATTTAATAGATTAATCATAGGGATTTCTGATAACAAAAGATAGCTGTAAACTACACATGGAACTCATGATTTCTAAAATTTCTATTAAAAGGATATAAAATTAAAATTAGATTGGCACTGGAAAATCTCATGTGCATAGTACATTATGTGGATATACAACATTTGTTAATCTATTTATCAGTTGATGATATTTGAAACATTTTCACTTTTTGACTATTACAAAGTATGCTGCTATGGGACACCTGTCTCCAAGTTTTTGTGTGGATATATGTTTTCATTTCTATTAGATATAAACCTAGGGGTGGCATTGCTGAGTCACATGGTAATTCTGTATTTAACATTTAGAAGAACAAATTGTTTTTCCAGGCAGCTACAGTGTTTACATTCCTACCAGAAATTATATATGAGTTCCCATTTCCCCACATCCATGCTGACATGTTATTATTATTATTATTATTATTATTATTCCTAATCTCTCTCATTTGTGATGAAGTTGTTTCACATCACAGTATTGATTTGCATTTCTGTAAGGATAGTAATGTTGAGCATTTTTCCATGTGTGCATTAGCCATTTATGTATATTCTTTGTAGAAATATACAACCAGAATTATTGCCCATTTTAGTTGGATTATTTAGCATTATTACTGAGTTTTTAAATGTCTTTGTATATTCCTTTATGTTTTATATATCTTTATATATTATCAGAAATGATTCTCAAACTCTTTTGATAGTATCATTTGGATAAAAAATGCTTTTATTTATATATCTTTGGCTTTCCATTGACTTTATTTTCTTTTTCTATCTTTTTAAAATTTTTTACTTAAGTTCTAGGCTTTCAATTTTTATTGTTTAATTTATCAATCATTTCTTTTATGGCTTGTACTTTTGATGTTGTATCTAAGGAAAAGCCAAAGCCAAGATCATAAACATTTGTTGTTTCTTAAGTTTTCTAAGGATTTTATAAATTTGACTTTTGCAATTAGGTATATAATCTATTTGGGATTAATTTTAATATATGGTATAAATAGTCCAACTTTATTTATTTACATATGGATGTCCAGTTGTACCAACTTCTGTTGAAAGACATTTGATTTCTATTATTTACGTATTGAATTGTGTGTATCCTCATTGAAAATTATTTATAAATATAAGGTATTTCTGGACTCTCAATTCTATTTCATTCATTTATATGCACATCCTTGTGACATTACATACTGTTTTTATTACTGTACCTTTATTATAAGTTTTGAAGTTAGTAGATGTGAATTCTTCAGCTTTATTCTTTTAGAAGATTACTTAGCTGCTCTGAGTCCCTTGCATTTCTACATTCCATGTCCCTCAGTCATCTGTATATCTTCTTTGGAAAAAAATGTCTATTCAATTCTTCTGCCCATTTTAAAATCAGGCTTGTTTCTTTGCTATTGAGTTTTATGGGTTCTTTACACATTCTGGATATAACACTCTTGTCATGTGTGATTTGCACACATTTTTTCTCATTCAGGAGGTTGTCTTTTCATTTTGTTGATGATTTCCTTGGCTATGTGGAATATTTTTAGTATAATATAGTTCCACTTATTTGTTTTGTTGTTGTTGTTCTTGTTGTTTTGAGTCAGATTTAAAGAAAAAAAAATCATGGCCAAGACCTATGCCAAAAAAACTTGCTGCCTATGTTTTCTTTTAGGGGAGTTTCATAGTTAAAGTCTTTTTAAAAATATATATATTTTTTTAAAAAATTTATTTATTTTTAAACTTCTTTTCAGTGTTCCAGAATTCATTGTATATGGTTTCACTTATTTGTGGTGCATAAGGAATAACACAGAGAACACGGGGAGATGGAGAGAAGGAAGTTGGGGGAAATTGGAGAGGGAGATGAATGATGGTTC
Source organism: Taxidea taxus jeffersonii (assembly GCA_003697995.1). NCBI lineage: Eukaryota > Metazoa > Chordata > Mammalia > Carnivora > Mustelidae > Taxidea > Taxidea taxus. Next base: position 4,859 of record ML107950.1, read on the forward strand.
GGGTCTAATGTTCAAGTCTTTAATCCATTTTGAGTTAATTTTTGTATACGGTGTAAAATAGTGGTTGAGTTTCATACTTTTGCATGTGACTGTCTAATTTCTCCAAGACCATTTCTTGAAGAGACTATCCTTTCTTCATTGTATATTCTTCATCGTAAATTAATTGGCCATTAATATGTGGGCTAATTTCTGGACTCTCTATTCTGTTCTGCTGATTTATATGTATGTTTTTATGCTAACACCATACTGTCATTGCTATAGCTTTGTAATATAGTTTGATATCAGAGAGCATGATGATCCCATCTTTATTCTTGCACAAGATTGCTTTGGCTATTTAAGGTTTTTTGTTTCAGGATTTTAGAATCATTTATTCTATTTCTTTAGACAATGTCATTGGAATTTTGATAGAGATTACATTGAATCTATAGGTTGCTTTGTGTATTGTGGGCATTTTAACTGTTGTTCTTCCAATCCGTGAATATGGAATATCTTTCCATTTATTTGTGTCTCCTTAAATTTTTGTCATTATGTCTTGTAGTTATCAATGTACAGGTCTTTAACATCCTTAATTAAAATTATTCCTAGATATTTTATTCTTTTTGATAGAATTACCAATGAGATTGTTTTCTTTGTTTTTCTTTCTAATGTGTAGAAATGAAGACTTTTTGAGTATTAATTTTGTATCCTACAACTTTACTGAATTCATTTATTACTTCTGTTTTTTGAGGAAGTTTTTAGGACTTTCTATATTAGATGTTATCAAAAAAACACTGACAGATTTACTTCTCTCTTTCCAGTTTGAATGCTTTTTATTTCTTTTCCTTGCTTAATTGCTTAGGCTAGGACGTGCAATACTATGTTGAATAAAAGTGGCCAGAGTGGGCAATCTTGTATTGTTCTTGATCTTAAAGGGAAAGGCTCTCAGCTTTTCACCAGTATATAATGTTAGCCTTGGGCTTGCTTTACATGACCTTTATTATGTTGAGTCATGTTTCCTCTCTCACATTGATTGATTTGTAAATATTGAAACATCTTTGCAACCCTGGAATTAATCCCACTTGCACATGGTTTATGACCTTTTTAATGTTGGATTCAGTTTGCCAATATCTTCTTGAGGATCTTTGGGCATTTTCACAACATGTTCTTCAGAGCCTCTGACCTGTAATTTTGTTTTGTTGTGGCATCCTTGTCTAGTTTTGGTATGAGGGCAATGCTGGCCTCTTAAAATGTGTATGAAAGAATTCCCTCTTGTTCTTTTTTGGGGGGAGAGTTTGAAGATTGGAATTACTTCTTTGTATGTTCAGTAGAATTCACTGCTGAAGCAGTCTGTTCCTAGACTTCTGTTTGTTGGGAGGTGTTTGATTACTGATTCAATCTTTTCACTAGTAATCACTCCATTCAGATTTTCTCTTTCATTCTGAGTCAGTCTTGGTAGGTTGTATGTTTTTAGGAATTTATTCATTTCTTCCAGTTTGTCTAGTTTTTTGTCATATAATTATTCTTTTTTTAAAAGAGATCTATTTATTTCTTTTAGAGAGATAACATGTATGCACATGAAGAGGGAAGAGTAGAGGGAAAGGGAGAGAATCCTTATGCAGACTCCCCACTGAGCATGTAGCCAGTGGTGGGGTTCCATCCCAGGACCCTGAGATCATGACCTCAGCTGAAATCAAGAGCCAGAGGCTTAACCACCTGAGCCACCTGGGCTTTCTTGGCATGTAATTGTTCTTAGTGTCCTCTTACAATCTTTTGTATTTCTGTGGTATTTTGTATATCTGTGGTAATAGCTCCTCTTTAGTTTTTTGAGGTTATTTAAGTCTTCTTTTTTGTTTGTTGTTGACAAGTCTAGATAAAGTCTTGTCAGTTTTGCTCCTCCTTTCAAAGAACCAGCTCTTAGTTTCACTGGTTCTTTTCTATTGTCTTTTTAGTCTCTATTTCATTTTTATGCTTTCATCTTTGATATCTCCTTACTGACTTTTGGCTTCATTTATTCTTTTTCTAGTTCTTTCAGGGGTAAGGTTAAAATGTTTATTTGAGGCTTTTGTTTCTTGAGATACAATGAACTTTCACTATGAATCTGCCTCCTGAAACTGCATTTGCTGCATCCCACAAATTTTGGTATGTTATATTTACATTCTTTTCTTTTTGTCACAGATATTTTTAATTTCTCTTTTGACTTCCTTTTTGATTTTTTTTGGTTATTCAGTAGCATGTTGTTTAATCTCCATATAGTTGTGAATTTTCCAGTTTTCTTTGTGTAATTAATTTATAGTTTCAACCCATTATGCTCAGAAAAGATGCTTGACAAGATTTCAGTGCTTTTCAATTTATTAAGACTTATTTTGTGGCCTATCATATGATCTATCCTGCAAATATTTCATGTGCACTTGGGAAAAGTGTATATTCTGTTGGATGGATATATACACCGTGTGTGTGTGTGTGTGTGTGTGTGTGTGTGTGTGTGTATTCATTCTGCCATTATTTATATAAATATTTATTTAGTAAGGGAGATTATACACACACACACACACACACACACATATCTCTTACTGACCTAACATGTCATTTAAAGACATGTGTTTTTCTTTAGTTGATTTTCTTGTTGATTTTTTGTCTGGATGATCTATCCATTGATGTAATATAATATTTAAAAGATCCTACTATATTTGTGTTGCTGTGTAATTCACCCTTTAGATCTGTTAATATTTACTTTATATATTTAGTTGCTCTTATGTTGGGTGCATAAGTATTTATAAATGTTATTTGTTGTTGTATATCTTCTTTAGATGTACCCCATAAATATTAATATATTGTATTTTCATTTTTGTTCATCTCAAAATATTTTCTAATATATCTTGTGATTTATTACTTGATCATTTAAATACTTAGGAGAATGCTGTTCAATTTCCAAATAGTTTAAATTTCTCAAATTTTATTTTGTTGTTGATTTTTCATTTAATTCCATTGTGGTTGGAGAACATAACTTATAGGTATTAGCTACTCATAAATACTTTACATTTATTAATTCATTAATACCTCACAAGAACTACATGAGGTAGTTCTTTCAGTATTCACATTTTACTCATACGGAAACAGAGATACAAAGCATGAAGGTATTGTGCAAACTCCTACATCTTGTCACCATCTAAGGGCAACTGTGATGGAATCTAGGTAACTTCCCAAGAGCCTATTCTTATTCTTTATTTAGATAATTTTTTAATAAGGGCAATTGGGTTAATTTTAGTTTTTTTCACTATTATTAACAAAGATGTCATTAGCAATAATTATATTGATTAGCAGTAAATAAAATAGCAATAATAGATATTGCTAATTATTTATAGTAGAAAACCTTCTGAACTAGCTTCATTGGTTCATAAATAGCTGATTTTCATGTCACTTATAAAAATTCATGAAAAAAGTTCCTGAATAGTCAAGAGAATATTTTAAACAGAAGACATACATACACATATGCACAAACATAGATTTATTATTACAAAAATATAGTAATCAAAGCATTGTGTAACTGACAAAGACAGACCTAGAGCTCAACAGAATAGAAAAGAGAGCCCACAAATAAATTCTTATGTATATGGTCAATTTTTTTTTAACTAGGGTGCCAAGATTATTCAAAGGGAGAAGTCCAGTCTTTTCAACAAATTGTGTTGAGAAAAGTGGATATCCACAGGAAGAAGAATGAAATTAGACCCTCAGTTTACACTCTATACAAAAGTGAACTAAAAATGGATCAGAGGGATGCCTGGGTGGCTCAGTGGGTTAAGCCGCTGCCTTTGGCTCAGGTCATGATCCCAGGGTCCTGGGATCGAGCCCCACATGGGCTCCTTGCTCGGCAGGGAGCCTGCTTTTCTCTCTGCCTCTGCCTGCCTCTCTGCCTGCTTGTGTGGTCTCTCTCTCTCTCCTCTCTGACAAATAAATAAATAAAATATTTAAAAAAATATATAAAAATGGACCAGAGACATAAACATAAGATGTAAAACAATAAAAATCTTAGAGGAAAATATAGGAGAAAAATATCATGATATTAGATTTAACAATGATTTCTTGGATATGACCCTAACAGCATAGGCAACAAAACTAAAAATAGATAAATTAGACCTCATTAAAATGAAAAATTCCTGTACATCAAAGGACACAATCAGCAGAGTTAAAAGGCAGCCTATGTAAATGGGAGAAGATATTTAGAAATAATATATCTGATAAAGGGTTATATCTGGATTATATAAAGATCTCCTACAACGCAACAACAAATAAAACTAAATAACCCAATCAGAAAATGGGCAGAGGACTTATATAGGCATTTCTCTAAAGAAATTCTACGGAAACACATGAAAAGATGCTTACATCTCTAAAAAATCAGAACCACAGTGAAATATTACCTTTCACCCATTGGGATGGCTACTTTTAAAAAATGAAGAAGAAGAAGAAAGAAAAAAAGAAAGAAAGAAGGAAGAAAGATAGAAAGAAAGAAGGAAGGAAGAAGAGAAAAAGAAAAAAGTGTCAGTGAGGATGTGGAGAAATTGGCATCCTTGTATATTGTTAATGGGAATGTGAATTGTGTAGCCACTATGGAAAATTTGGTTCTTCAAAAATTAAAGATAAAACTGTCATATGATCCAGCAATTCTGTAGCTGGTAAGTACCTAAAAGATTTAAAAGCAGAGTTTTAAAGAGTTTTTTTTTTTTTTTAAGATTTTATTTATTTATTTGACAGACAGAGATCACAAGTAGGCAGAGAGGCAGGCAGAGAGAAGAGGAAGCAGGCTCCCTGCTGAGCAGAGAGCGCGATGCTGCGCTGGATCCCAGATCCCCAGGATCATGACCTGAGCCAAAGGCAGAGGCTTTACCCAACTGAGCCATCCAGGTGCCCTGAGTTTTAAAGAGTTTTATTGTAGAATTATTCACAATAGCCATAAAGTAGAAGCCACCCATGTGCACTGACAGATGAATGGATAAACAACATGTGGTATATACATACAACGGAATATTATTTAGTCTTTAAAATGAAGGAAATTCTGACACATGCTACAACAATGATTCAGCCCTGAGGGCATTAGGCTAAGTAAAACAAGCCAGTCACGAATAGATAAGTGCTGTAGGATTCTACTTATGTGAGGTGCCTAAGGTAGTCAAATTCATAATGACAGAAAGTAAAATGGTATTTTTCAGGGGCTGAGGGGAGGGTGAAAAGAATTGTGTAATGGATACAGAGTTTCAGTGTTGAAAGATGAAAAGAGTTCTGGAGATATGACTGCTTAACCGTGTGAATGTATACTATTGAAATATAAATCTAAAAATGGCTAACATGGTAAATTTTGTGTTATACATATTTTGCCACAGTTAAAAATACGCATACTTTTATGCACAATTATTGGCTAGGTAAGACTCAGGATAATTTAATTAAAAAATTGTTTTTGAAGGAGAAAATAGTAAATGAATGGAACCATGTATTTATCTTCAGACTTGCCAGAAACAATGAATAAAATACAACATATTTTTTTTCTGATTTTAAAATTGTTCACAATAAAGTAATAGAAAAATACTTTGACTTGACTAAAATAAAATTATCTTTTTCAAACTCATGAAGTAACTTTCTTAATGCTAAAACTTTAAATATATAGCTCATAAAATCAGATGTAATATAAAGAATCTACTGTAATACTTATTACTGGAAATTTTAACCCATTAACTATTTTTGTTTAATAAGACAAAATTGATTTTATTTTTTTCAGGCAAATAAAACAATAAAATTGACCAAAAGGATTCCATGGTGGAAAACAATAGAGTAGAAACTGACCCAGTATCTCTTACATATACAGTGTGATGAGTAATAAAAATGTATCTAAAGCTGTTATAGGGACACCTGGGTGGCTCAGTCAGTTAAGTGTCCAGTCATGATCTCAAGGTCCTGGGATTGAGCCCCTCGTTGAGCTCCTTGCTCAGTGGGGAGGCTGCTTTGCTCTCTGCCTATTGCTTTCCCTGCTTGTGCTCTCTCTAACAAATAAACACAATTGTTAAGAAGAACCTATTATAATTAAAATGGGAGCTTAGATAGTTAATGACTGTTTGGAAAAGAGTAAGTTTAAATCATAATTTTAAGGACATCTGGGTGGCTTAGTCAGTTAAACATCTGCCTTCAGCTCAGGTCATGATCCCAGGGTCCTTGGATCAAGTCCCGCATCGGGCTCCTTGCTCAGCAGGGAGCCTGCTTCTCCCTCTGCCTGCCACTCCCCCTGCAGGTGCGCTCTCTCTCTCTCTCTGACAAAGAGACAAAAGATTTTATCTTTAAAAAAAATCTTTAAAATTAAAAAAAAAATCTTTAAAATCTTTAAAAAATCCCAATTTTACTGTATAAACCAAAAAGTCAATGAATTAAATATAGAAGTATATGTATATATTTTAAGTATAATAAGCATTAATTTCTTTCATAACAAGAAAAATGCCCCTAATATTAGATTAGATATAAACAGAAACAAAATTTTACATACCATATAATCCTTTTGAAAAACAAATAGTAATACAAATATAGCTGAGGAAGAGAGAATATTTTTACATATAAAATGTACATATCAAAACATACTTCTGAGCTAGGTAATTAAGGGTAATTTTTATTTTCTTTGATATACCTTTACCGGTTTTCCAAATCTTCTACATTATACATTTATTTTTTTAATAATTAGAGAAATAAGCATTATTAAAGATAATAATGCCTTTTTAAAACCCTGTACAATGTTTGAATGAATTCATTAAGTGCTTCTTGAATGCTTGCTTGATCATTTTTCTCATCTTCTAACTCTACTTTTGCTTACTCTGTCTTGGTATTTCATCTTGATTGATATGGTATGTGATTTACTATGGCTTCCTCTCTTCCTCTCTTCACTAAGGGAAGCATGAAAGGAAGATGAAATTCACACCTGAGAAGTTATTTCCTTCTGCTTCCTTCTGACTCTAAGCTACTTCCAGCTTGCACAGGTCACATGAAGCTCTGGGAGATTCTGTCAAATCTCACCTTTTGAGCAAAAAGTTTAACTAAACTCGGCAGGAGGTTCTCAGACTGTTTCAACTTTTGAATAACTGTTCAATGCGGTTTTACTTTTTCTGCCTGGAAATTCAAGTGATCTTCATTATTTTTGTGACTTTTACATTAGAACCTATTATTCAACATATCTAATGCTGCTATTCTTAACTTACACTTCACTATAGGAACATAAAAACTATAATACATTCTCCCACTATTTCACATCCAACTGTACTCTGACAAAATCTCCCATCAGCATCTTCTTCATTTTTAACTCATAAAATATGGCAATCAGTAAAGCTATTTATTTCTCCTGAGGTATCCACTAGGGAATTGATTTTCTATCACTTTGAATTTTACTGGGTAAAATTCCCCAAATCCAACAAAGCCAAATCTCAAGGTAAATAAACAGATCAAAGTATAGACCAAAAGAGAGACATTTTAAACTCATAGATGAAATGATTATAAGATTTTAAAATATTCAGATACTCCTGTAGCTATTTGGAGGAAAGAAACCCTTTTTATTTGTGATTCTAATATTAACTTTAAATTATTTTCTTAATACAGAAAAAATGTAGACATAATAAAATTATAATTAAATATAAGCCTTTGTGAAAAGAACCAGGATAAAAATTCTATCTTAACTTCTGTTCTGATTACTAAAAATGTGAAGTAAGATAACTTTAAATTAAGTTGTCAGAATTTTTTATGTTTATTAGAGCTAGCATCTTAATTTTAGGTTAAATATACATTGTAGGAGTATACTGCTTTATGGGCTTTATGAGTATTTTATTATACATTGAGGCTTTTTGCATAATCCCTGTGGAACTTGAAGGACAACAGCATTATTTAAAATGATAACAGTTTATAGTGGTTGTACTTCCTTTGATGGCATATCAATGATTGAATTAATAACCAATTATTAATGTATTTCAATGTATAAAGATAGTATACAGCTCAATGTCCAATGTGTTAGATGAAGCTGTCTGTAAAGCTGTTTTAATTCCTTGATTTATGTAACAATTTCAAAATATCAACTACTTTCATTTAAGCCTATAGTATTAGGCTTCTGTTGATAGAATAATAAATTTACTGAGTAGATTCAGAACTGAATTCAAATTCTATACCTTGGGCAATGATTTCAAAAACTTTTTACTTCATTTCTCTTCTCTACCTAAGTTATATAAAACAATGAATTTAATATTGAAAGACTTAGATTTAAATCTTAGCTCCATCCAGTGCTACTAAATGTTTTGCTGATTTCTATGAATATCAGCTCTACTTTGTGAAATTAAAATTGTAATATCTACTGCCTTAAGGAAACCAAATGAAATAATGAATATAAAATTATTTTGTAAATTACAGAATTTCATTTTAACTTTTGTGCATAATACATATGTATTTAGTGCCTATTTTTATGCTGAGTTACTTTTCCCTTGAAGTGTTCCTGTCTTCATTGAGGAGGCAAATACAGGCAAGGTTCATTCAAAGTGTCAGATTATGTGAAAGCATAGGAGGTATTATAGGAGGCTTGCAGAGGATCTAATCTCTAAGTAACCATGGGAGACTTGGCAAAGGCATGACATTTGTGGTGGGGTTTAAAAGAGAAGAAAAAGAGCTCCTGATAGAAGTAAAATCATGAGCTTTGGATGGGACCAAGAACTAGTGCAGCTGTGGAGGGGTACAAAATGGACTTTAACTACTGTGTAGGATATACAATGAAACATGGTGGGAACTGAGGTTTGTAACGTATTTCAACAAAAGGTAAAGAGCCATGGAGGCCAAGTTAAAGACTTGGACTTTTTCCTTCATTGATTAAGGAGCCACTGGAGCTTTTTAATGGTCCTTCCTCCAGATTATGCCCCATACTGTATACACATTATTTTTCTTAAAATCTGGTGGCAATAGAGGATTCCAGGTAGTTAATCTCTAAGACCTGAAACCCTGAACACAAGGTTTACATTTTACTGAACTGACCTGGGTAAAATGTGGACCAAAACCCCAAACTTTAACCAATCTGATTATGGTTATTTAGCAGTGAAAAATTGCACAGTAGTAAAATATTGACAATCAAATAATGTTAAAAGTTTCTAGCAGGACACTAGTGATGAAAATGGCTGGATAACCTCTTAATTAATATGATATGCAGGCACAGTGCTTTAGGAAAATCTACATCCTGGCCTCATTGAAATATTGGTAGATATCCTTCCCAGTATATACATGAACCCAGAAAATTCACTTAATATATACATGAACATGTTTATCTTGCATAGTAAATGCTTAAAGAATATGCTGAATGAATATATGGTAGAGAGGATATTTACCCATTAAGCTTTCATAATTACTGCTTTTGCTCATAAAACTGACAGAACTGGCCTAATTTTTGTTAAGCATGACTACGGTTTTCCTACACTAATCATATTAATGCCATACTTGTTTTGATACCCTAGTAAGTAATTAGGTTGTTTTTGATGATAGTGAATATAATATGTATATTAACAAATTAATATATGTTTCATTTTTTATTTTAATTTAAATGTGATCAACTGAGTGATCCTATTCAGCTAGCTAACAATTAAGACAAGCACACTTTAAGTTTATTTTATTATTTGAAAACATGATTTTAATACATTTTAAAAGACATTAATAAGAAATTAAGTTTAACTAGGTTGTTAATAGTCTAAATCTAAGAGTATGTTGAGTACCTTTACCATCATAACTATTCCATCATTAGTGCAAAACTGCATATAGCTAAATGGATTAGGGACTTTTTTTTAAACTTTCATTGAATTATATGTGTTAATGCCTTTAAAAATGACACGGGGCGCCTGGATGGCTCAGTGTGTTAAAGCCTCTGCCTTCTGCTCAGGTCATGATCCCAGGGTCTGGGGATAGAGCCCCACATAAGGCTATCTGCTCGGCAGGGAGCCTGCTTCCCCCCTCTCTGTCTCTGCCTTCCTCTTTGCCTACTTGTGATCTCTCTCTCTCTCTGTCAAATAAATAAATAAATAAAATCTTAAAAGAATAATTAAAAAAAATAAAATACAAAAATTGGTGACTTATGGAATGCCTAGGTGGCTCAGTCCGTTAAGCATTTGCCTTTGTCTCAGGTCCTGATACCAAGTCCCGCATTGCTTGCCAGGGAGCCTGCTTTTCCCTCTGCCTCCTGCTCCTGCTACTTATTCTCTCTCTCTCTGACAAATAAATGAGTAAAATATTTTTTAAAAAAACCACATAAAAAACTAATGACTTATGGAATATTTATGTATCTGAAACTGAACTACACAAATTCTTAGAAAATATGTCTCCCATCTTCTGCTTATAGAACTACTACATATACATGAATTAAAATGAATGTACTGGAGTTTTTTATTATGCAAAAATATATATACCATAAAATTTGCTATGTTAACCCTTTTTAACTATAAAATTTTCAGTGACACTAATTATAATTACAATGTTGTGCAACCATCACCAGAATCTATATCAAATTTTTCAGTCATCTCAAAGAGAAATTGTACCACAAATGGTTGAAATTTAGGATTACCATATGATCCAACAATCCCAATTCTAGATATGGACATAAAAGATTTGAAAGCAGAGATCCAGATACTAGTACACATATATATTTTTAACTTCTTGAGAAAACACCAAACTTTTACACAATGGCTACACTATTTTACATTCCTGCCAAGAATGTGCAAGGATTCTTCTAATTTCTGTACATCCTTGCCTACATATATGATCTTCTTGTTTCTTAATTACAGCCTTTCTAGTAGGTGTGAAGTGGTATCTTGGGGTTTTGATTTGCACTTTTCTAATGACTAATGAGGCTAAGCCTCTTTTCATGTGCTTACTGGCTGCTTGTATATCTTTGGAGAAGTGTCCATTTAAGAACTTTTCCCCATTTTTAAATTTTGTTGTCTTTTTGTTGTTGAATAATAATAGTTCTTTACATACTCTGGATATCAATCTGTTATGTCAACCCTTTAGTTAACCCTCAGAAAAGTTAGAAAAGACAAACAAAATAATGTGTTAATAAGGGTTGTTCTGGTCTCTCCACATCCAGGAGTCAGGGTTTCACAATGGGAACAGAGGCTCCTATCTTCAGTACCATAGCCAAACCAAGCAAGAAATAATGCCACAACTTTTTCCTACTCTTTTCCTGCTTCAGCATTCTCTTGGTTGCTTTATACCTTTGACATTTTTAGAATTATGACAAAGTTGAATCTGACAGTTTCTGCTTATTGTTTAATGTTTTCATGAAGAGATGGGTGTTTGGAGCTGCCTGCTCTGCCATTTTGCTGATGTCAAGCACTGTTCTATATAATTTTATATTTAACTAAAGTCACCAGATTAATAAGTAACCCTGAATTAGAAGACATTGTACTAAGTACTACAAGAGGTAGACAGGTGGAAAACTGGCCCTTAGGGAATTTAGAGACTGATAGGACATGGGTATAAATTCCTGTTGTACAAGGTAGTTTATGACCTACAGTAAACCAAGGGATTTGGGAAAGGATTAATAGTGATAATTTTTAAGGTAGACTTTGGAGTTAAGTAGGATTTTTACAGTTGGCGATAATGAGGAGAAAAAGTTCAAATGGAAGTGATAGCATGAGTATAATACAAGGAATGAGAAGTAGAGAAGAGTCCTGTTTTATGGGTATGTAGCCTATTTGTAGGGTTTGGTGGAGGCTAGAGACAGATGATAATTACCTTTATATTTTATTCAGAAAGCAATGAAAATAAAAACTTTTAAGTAAAGGAGTACTGTGATTAAAGCTATTGCTTCAGAAGTTTAGTTTGACCATGATGTGTAAAATAATTTGAGAATACTAATGCATGTGTTGGATTGAGATGGGTGTATTTTTATTTGTAGCTGAATCCTTGTATGTTATGTATGAGTATTTAAGAATTACTTCTAATTTGAAAATTTCAAATAAATAACTTAAAAAATCTGGCATATTTTAAAAATATAAAACAAATGAAAGCCATTCTCTAGTGTTCATTAGTTAGCAATCTATCACATACTTTACATATACAACATCCAACACAATATAATATATAAAGATTGTGTTTTGCAATAAAAATTTAGATTTTCTTTAATGAATAAAGATTTCCATAACATTAGCATGTATATTTTTCCCTATTTTTCCTTTAAGAAGTGTCTGCTCCACTGACTTTAAAGGCCAGTACTGAAATGTGTAGATAATTTAGTACCTTCTAATTATAGTATTTTGACTGCCTATTTAGAAATAGCTAATATTTTCTATTTTAAAAAATTCCAAAATAATAATTAAGTCTGTTACATAGGTCTATGTCAGTTAATAATGTGCTTTGTTTGTAGCATGACTTTTAATTTCTTTTTAATGCCCTACCATATTTTACCTATATTGGATACTTAAATATGTTACTTTCTTTTTTTAAAAAATATTTTATTTATTTTATTTGTCAGAGAGAGAGAGCTCAGGCAGACAGAGTGGCAGGCAGAGGCAGAGGGAGAAGCAGGCTCCCTGCTGAGCAAGAAGCCCGATGTGGGACTCGATTCTGGGACGGTGGGATCATGACCTGAGCTGAAGGCAGCTGCTCAACCAACTGAGCCACCCAGGCGTCCCAATATGTTACTTTCTGACAGTCAAATATTAAGCAATCTTTTTAGTAAAAAAAATTGTCATAGGTATAGTGAAAATAATTCTCTTGTTTGATCCTTAAATCTTAATTAATCCAAACTACTCTCCCAAACCAGTCCTATTCCAACCCTTCAAGGTGCTAAGCAACACAGTACAACTACAACAAAAACGCTAAGTATCTCTTCAGTGACAAAGTTTTTTGTTTGTTTGTTTGTTTATTGCCTGTACTTTGTGGCTGCCTCCAATCTCCAACAGTTTGTTACAATATGTAATGAAGACTAAAATAGATTAATCTATCTCAGAACAGAATGAAAAGGAAAATAATTTCAAACTTGTATTGAGTGAGAGGCCCTCATTCTGGGAAGCCATTCAAAACTAGTAGAAGGCACATTTGCTATTGCTTATCACTAATAGTTAACACAGCTGAAACACCCTTTACAAATGACATTTAGACCTGACCAGGGATAAGATGTATCAGTGTGTAAAAACCATATATCAGGACCTTATCTAGTGGAACCTCAGAAATCACATGTAAGTTACTTACAATTTCAAGATACTGATCAGGCCTGTGAATTTTACTCTCTGCTTAAAATTTGTCTTTACAATGGAAAAGGATAAGGAAAAGAGAAAATATATATTCCCCAAAAAGCTAGAAGAATGCATCATCCAAGTGCTAGAAACTGTGAGAGGTTTTGTAAAATATAGCTCATCTGAAACCAGAGTAGAAGAGGAGCAACAAGGTGAGCTTGTACAACCTTAAATACATAAGAATGTGCATATGTACATACATACAATAATAACAAAAGAGTTTGGGACTCAGGAAATCCATATCCAGTGTACTGTTGGCTAAGTTACCTTTCCTTCCTGCAAACATCTCTAAAATATTCCATCTAGTAATTAAAGTTAATAAATCAATAAACACTCTCACATTCAGGTCTTTAATCCATTTTGAACTTATTTTTGTGTGTGTGGTGTCAGAAAGTGGTCCAATTTCATTCTTTTGCCTGTTGCTGTCCAGGTTTCCCAACATCATTTGTTGAAGAGACTGTTTTGTTCCATTGGACATTCTTTCCTGTTTTGTTGAAGATTAATTGATACATAGTTGTGAATTCATTTCTGGGTTCTCTGTTCTGTTCCATTGATCTGTGTGTCTATTTCTGTGCCAGTACCATCCTATTTTGATCATTATAGCTTTGTAACATAACTTGAAGTCCAGAATCATGATGCCTCCAGCTTTGCTCTCCTCCCCTCCCCCTCCCCCTCCCCCTCTCCCTCCCCCTCCTTCTTCTTCTTCTTCTTCTTCTTCTTCTTCTTCTTCTTCTTCTTCTTCTTCTTCTTCTTCTTTCTTCTTCTTCTTCTTCTTCTTCTTCTTCTTCCAGTATTTGTTCTTCCAATTCATGAGCATGGAATGTTTTTCTGTTTCTTTGTGTCATCTTCCATTTCCTTCATCAGTGTTTTTTTAGTTTTCAGAGTACATGTCTTTCATCTCTTTGGTTAGGTTTATTCCTAGGTATCTTATTGTTTGGGGGGAAAATGGGATTGATTCCTTATTTGCTTTTTCTGTTGCTTCATTATTGGTACATAGAAATGCAACAGATTTCTGTATGTTGATTTTTTATCCTGTGACTTTACTGAATTGGTAAAGATGTGATATATACATACAACAGAATATTACTCAGCCATAAAAAAATGAAATCTTGCCATTTGCAATGATATGAATAGAGCAAGAGAGTATTATGCTAAGCCAAATCAGTCAGTCAGAGAAAGACAAATACCATATGATTTTGCTTATTTGTGGAACTTAAGAAACAAAACAAATGAACAAAGGGGAAAAGAAAAAGAGAAAGATGCAAATCAAGAAAGAGATTCTTAACTATAGAGAAGAAATGGTGGTTACCAGAGGGAAGGTGGGTGGGAGGATAGATTAAATAGGTAATGGGGATGAAGGAGTACACTTGTGATGAGCATCGAGTGCTCTATGGAAGTATACCTGAAACTAATATTACACTATATGTTAACTGGAATTTAAATAAAAACTTAAAAAAGAAGTCAATAAACATGTTAATGAAACAGAGACTGATAGAAACAAAAGATAATACTAAGTTCATATGTGTTATTAATATGAATAGTCAATTCCAAGAAGATAATTTTTACTATGAGCCAAGGATTACTGACTGTTTCCTATATGCCAGGCATTATTCCAGATACTTAAAAGTGGGTTGCTTAGTTAGCTCTCACAGTAGCCTATTAGTTACGGATCACTATTGCTATCATGCCCATTTTATGAATGAGGGACCTGAGAAAGAAAAATTAAGGAATTTGGTTTGCCATGTAACCAGCAATTGGTGGAGCTATGGTTTGAGTCCATTGACTTGGGCTCTAGAAACTTTGACTTTAGTAGTTACATGACATTGCCTAAGCCATTAAGCATCAAATGCCAGAATAAGATAACATTAAAACAAAAAAGCAATATTTGTATAAAGTGAAATAATGGTGTTCACATAATAATGTTTTATCTTCTAATTCCTCAGAAGATCAAAAAGATAAAAATTCAGACTTTAAATGTAATACATAATGACAGATATCAAACTTTCTACCCAAAAAACAAATTGTATATAGAATTTTCAAATACCTATAGAACAAGTATAATAAAGTGATAATGTCATAGGGCAAAAAAATAATATTAAAAATTTTCAGATATTAGAAATATGTATGATTCTTAGGATGTTTATACAAAATAAGAATTTTTTGAACAGTAATTTTATTTTATTTTTTAAAATTTTTATTTAAATTCAGTTACCTACTTATAGTACAGTATTTGCTTCAGATGTAGTGTTCAATAATATATCAGTTGCATATAACACCCAGTGCTCATCACATCATGTGCTCTTCTTAATGCCCATCACCCATTTACCCCATCCCCCACCCGCCTCTCCCCCAGCAACCCTCAGTTTGTTTCCTATAGCTAAAGGTCTCATGGTTTTTCTCCCTCTCTGATGACTTCCCATTCAGTTTTTCCTCCCTCCCCCAATGGTCCTTTGCCATGTTTCTTATATTCCACATATGAGTGAAGCCATAAATAATTGTCTTTCTCTTATTGACTTATATTACTCAGCATAATACCCTCCAGTTCTATCCACATCAATATAAATGGTAAGTATTCATACTTTCTGATGGCTGAGTAATATTCCTTATTTATATATACCACATATTTATCCATTCATCTGTCAATGGACATCTTGGCTCTTTCCATAGTTTGGCTACTATGGACATTGCTGCTATGAACATTGAGGTGCAGGTGTATCTTTGTATCTTTGAGG
Organism: Taxidea taxus jeffersonii; assembly: GCA_003697995.1. Taxonomy (NCBI): domain Eukaryota; kingdom Metazoa; phylum Chordata; class Mammalia; order Carnivora; family Mustelidae; genus Taxidea; species Taxidea taxus. The sequence goes on from ML107950.1 coordinate 20,844, forward strand.
TAAATACCTAGTAGTGCAATTGCTGGGTCATAGAGTAGCTCTATTTTCAACTTCTTGAGGAACCTCCATACTATTTTCCAGAGTGGCTATACCAGGTTGCATTCCCACCAACAGTGAGAATGTGGGAACCTTTCTGCACATCCTCCCCAACATTTGTTACAAAACAAGAAACTGATAACAATTGTTAACTAAAATATTTAACCACATTCCCATTTAATTATATACTCCTAAAATAGATCTAAGAGAATATTAAAACTTAATTATAGAATTTTGCTTAATGAAGTAAGTGACAATATTATATACCCAACTGTAAATGATAATAAAACAATTCTCACAGAACTACCTTATGGGCTTTTATAATTAAATGAGATAGAATATAAATAAACATACATACAATTATAAGTAATATATTCAATATAGAGGGGAAAACAACAAAATTAACTTCTTAACATATTAGAAAAAAAAAACCTGGAATGTCTAATAGCGAAAGAGAGAAAGAAACAGAAAGAGATAGAGAACTAGAAATGACAATTTCAGTATCTTTTATAAATTAATTTCAGAAGTGACATGCCACCACTTCTGATGTGTCCTATTGGTCACATACACTGACTCTGGTCCAACATGAGAAGGGAATACCAGAAGATCACTGGGGGCCTCTTAGAAGTTGGCTACCATAGTACATCCTCCTGCACCCAATGGTCATGCCACTCTTTCATCTTTTTGTAAGGGATTATATTTTACAATGTTGGAAAGTCTCCATGTAGCTAAACATCGTTTCCAAGATACTACTATTAAGACAAGTAGACTTGACCCAGGTTTTCTGATATAAGACCTCAGGAAAATAGTATGCCCTGGAGGTCTATTACTGTGTGTAGTACTACTATTTTCCAGAACACAAAATAAAATATTCTTTTTTTTCTTTAAGCTTTTTTATTTAAACATATAATGTAACCCCACCACCTTCCCCCAACCCCCCTCCCCCCACCCCCCTCAGTTTGTTTTATGACATTAAGAGTCTCTTTTGGTTTGTCTCCCTCCCGATCCCATCTTGTTTCATTTTTTCTTTTCCTACCCCCTTAACCCCCACCCCCGTTGCATCTCCACTTCCTCATATCAGGGAGATCATGTGATAGTTGTCTTTCTCCAATTGACTTATAGCCAAGTTATGGAAAGAACCTAGATGTCCATCAACAGATGAACAGAACACAAAATATTCTAATACTGCTGAGCTTTGATTAGGACTATGCTTTCCAGTTTTATTTTATACTGTAGATTTCAGTTTAGAATAAGCAGGGTAGTCTACCCTCTGCCATAGCTCAATAGTTATAAATGTTCCAGACTGACAAATTCTCTCTCTGCTTTTCTGGATTGCTATGTTTTTGTAATTGTTTATACTATAGAGATATATGTTAGAATCACATGAAAAGTAAGAGTACTACATTCCTAGTGATACACGTGGGTCTTCCCAAATTAGTTAGCTGAGGCTGCCATAACACAATACCACGGATTGGGAGGCTTAAACAACAGAAATTTATTTCTCACAGTTCTGGAGGTGGGAAATCCAAGACCCAGGTTCCAACTGATTTGGTTCCTGGGGAGAGCTCTCTTGCTAGCTTGCAGATGGCTACATTCTCTCTGTGTTCACACATGGTGGAGAGGGGGAGGAAGCTCCGTGGCATCTCTTGTAAGAAAATTAATCAAATTAGGTCACAGCCCCACCCTTTTCACCTCATTTAACCTTTATTATGTCCTGACTCCAAATAGTCACTTTGAAGGTTAGGGCTTCACATGTGAATTAAAGGAGTAGGGGGACACATGATTCATCAAATCCTTAACACTTTCTATGAAGAGAAAATGTAGTGATTGGATTTGGGAATATTATTACTTTCAAAGAGGCTTGGTTTATTTATATTATTTATTTTTCTCAACATTAGTCCAAACAGTGAGCTTTTCACATATTTGTGCCCCCAGTAAGTAAGATGCTCACAATATATAGAGTTACAACATTGCTGTTATTTTAAAATGCATATTTCCTTAGTTTCAGATTCTAAAAGAAATTCTTAGGTTTAATATTACACATTGAAATTTAAAACATTTTTCTTTTAAATGAAAATTAACAAAATTCACCTGTAGAAGACTGGTAGCAGTGAAGTAAAAATAATGAAAATAGTACTACTTAAAGGTAGATGTAGATTTTATTGACTTAAGTAGCTTCTTATTAGAGAGACAGATTGATTTTATTTTAATACATAGAGTACAACTCTATGATATTATATATTTCATTATTATATGAGGCCATTAATTAAGCAGTTCTCAACATTCTCTTCCACATACATATGTGCATGCTTTCAATAATCATATGGACTATTTGACATTTTTAAAGTAAACCACTTAAACTCATAAAAATTGTTTTCTTGAATTAATATGAGTTTATGATTTTATTAAATTTCAGAAATACTATATATCTTTACTATTTTTAAGGAAAATGTAGCTTACAACAGAGGTATAAATAAGCTATTGATTATATTGAATTTAGTAAATAATATGTTATAGCCAAAGTGTAAGAAACATTCTTAATAAATATAAAATGACATTACTGTAATGTCTTTAGAGTTCTAGCTAGTAGTATATTCAGGTTTTACCAACTTGTATTGTTAATCAGTCTATCTTCTGAAGTAAGTAAAAGACAGAATTACTTTAAAAGAGTAATTTTTTAAAATAAAGGATATAATGTACCCATATGTTTTGATTCATTTTTCTGCAATCATTTTTTATTACAATTAAAAACCTGACAAAAGTATCTTTGTAATTCCATCTGTCAAAATAACTCCAAGAAGTCAATTGTAGGACTCTTAATTATATTCCCCATTTCATTTCTTACTAATGAATCACAATATCTTGATATTATTGTCTTAGGAATTGAAATCAAGTTGGAAGATACTTTTGTATTATGCTTATTTATAACAAAGTTTTGAAGCACTTTTTACTTCTGAGAATGAGTTATAACAATGACTTATTTATCTGTATCATATCTATATCTATTACATAGATATAGATCGATATGTATGTAATAGATATAGATATATCTTCCATTATATAAATAGAAAACAGATAAAACCTTTCCCCAAGGTATAGTTCCTCTGTGTGTGCCTGTTCATGTTAGGGAGAGAGAGAGACAGGCAGAGATGGAGGAAGAGAGGGAAGTCTGTTCATGGAGTAGTCCATTTGACATTGCAAGATAACAAAGTATTTGACTCAAAAACTTTTGAAGGTATGAGACCACAAGATGGTTAGACAAAATATGACAGTCAAAAGTTAATATAATGGAGTTTAAAAACATCACAAATTCCTTAATTTGTTAATTGAAACCAATATTTTTTTCTAGGTAAGTCATGGAAAGGTGGTAAAAATATATTTTAATAGTATTATTTTAACAATTTTTTGGATTATTACTATACTTTTAAATAGTCATCTGAAATTCTTACAGTTCAGAATATAACTCCTAACAAAATTTTCAATCTTGAACATTTACTTTAAGTCACATTATCTTCTATAAATTCTAAGTTTTTGTGAGCAATGCCATGGAATGTATAATAGATACTAGTTGCTTCTGTTGAAAATTTTGAACACAAGAAATTAACTTTTAATAAAAGCTTGAGTTTATAACTTTTTGCTGTGATTTAAAAGGAAGAACTCTGATACCCTGTTTTGCAGATTTAGGGCTGGGAAAATTAGTTGGAAATGCTAAATCTATCAATCATTTAAAGGTCATTTGAAAGTTTGATATTTTGCCTTGAAGATCAGGTAACAAGTTTAGAATGCACCAGTTCAGTCTTCATTAAGACAAAGATTGGGGTAGTTTGTTTTATAATAAATAATAATAATAACAATAGTGGTAATAATAACTTATTACAGTCTCAAGTGCCACTTTATGCCATATTTTGCTACTGTTGTTCTTGGTTTCTTGATAACTTCTTACCTGTGACTGAGGTGGCCTTTATCACCTGCTTAACGCCCCAGAAATGTTATAAAAGCCTTTTGTAGTTTGTAGATTAGGATCAAGTTTAGCATAATATTGAAGATACTTTGAAAAATTTATGACATTCTATAAGAGAAGAATCTGTGATACCAATTACTCTACCATCTACAAACAATGAGTTTTTGAATAATTTTCAAACTTTTCTGAAATCAAATATGCTTTTCATATCAATAAACCTTGGTTATATTGTTATGTTGTTCATTTATCTTTTTTCTGTCATTGGTAAACAATATTTATTGTGTACTAAGACAGTAGGGTGAGGTTAGGAAGCCCTTCACATACTGTTTTTATTTTCCAGTGTTTAGAACATGATGTAGAACAGAAGATAATAAAGGCACTACCTTAATTTCCTAAGCATAGGGCATCATAGTAATATCACTATAATGACTTTGAACAGACATAAACTCATCATAAACTCCCACCCATAATCACATACATCAAAATAGAAGAGATAATGAAGTAAAAGGAATAAGTGAAACTCAGACCAACTTTAAGGCTGGGAGATTCTGACTGATTTAACACTCTCTCCATCTCTTAGTTGGAATTCCCAATGAAAAAGTGAATACTGCTTGTACCATTATATGCTTGAATGAATATGATTGAAATAATTGATATGTTATTCTATCAAATCCAGTTACATGAATATTATCAACTGACCAAGAAATCTAATTACAGAACTTATTACTGAGGCTCTTCCTAGTATGTTTCAAATTGGCATTGCATATATGACTATACCTCATTTATGATTTATGGGAACAAAATGCTTGGGAGTATTTATACATATGTATGCATATGTACACATATATGTGTGTATACATACAAAAATATAACCCAATATATGTAAACAATTTATTTAAAAGGTATGCAGTATATCAAAACCTTCTTTGTATCCTTTAAATTTGGGTGACTAGATGCCATAACTCTCCAGCACCACTTTCAGTACTTCCTCTAGTTTAGTAAAACAACTCCCACAGTGGGCCTTGTCTCTCCTGTACTATGGTTATTTTCAAAACACGGCACATTGCATGGTACATGGGAAGTACTTAGTGGATCACCCTCATTTGAGCATCTTCTACTTTGAATATCACTGTCAGCCATTTTAAAATTCTGCTCCATGGGGTCAGAAATGATTTGAGAAGGTGACTTCGATATAGCTTTGTTGAAGCAAATAGAGAGAGAAAAATACCCACATCCTTCCCATGGTTCTAAGGTCTCTGACTACATCTGTTTCTATTGTATCAGATCCTCTCTTCAGTCTAGATGCCACTGACCTCTCTGCTTCTCCAAATAAGCCTATGGCTTAGCAACCTTATCCCATCTGGAAATCACTTTCTCAGATATGCAGATGGCCTATACCCTCACTTCATTCAAGTCTCTGCTTATGAATCACCTTATCAGAGAGAACTTCCTGACTACCTACTTAAATAGTATATTATGCTACTTTTATTTTTCTTTATTGTACTTATGACAGTAAGATATCTTAAACACTTTCTTTTTGTCTCATGCACACAAACACAAGAATGTGAGCTTTATGAGATGAGTTTATCAGACTTACTGATTGTCCCACTGCTTATATTATTGTGTAGAAAATAGGAGATCTTCAAAGAAGCATTTGGTGAATGAATACATGAAGAAGTGAGTTCTTTACATCCATGTCAACCAGTTATTGTTTTGTATTTTTCTATTTAACACAATGGACTTTTTTATTATTAACACAATGTATTATTTGCTTCAGGGATACAGGTCTGTGAATCATCAGCCTTACACAATTCACAGCACTACTGTAGCACATATTCCCCCCAATGTCCATAACTCAGCCACCCTATCCCCCTCCCACCTCCCAGCAACCTTCAGTTTGTTTCCTGAGATTAAGATTCTCTTACGGTTTATCTTCCTCCCAATCCCATCTTGTTTCATTTTTTTCCCTCCCTATCCCCACAACTCCCCACCCTGTCTCTCAAATTCCTTATATCAGAGAGATCATATGATAATTGCCTTTCTCTGATTGACTTATTTTGCTTAGCATAATACCCTGTAGTTCTATCCACATCATTGCAAATGGCAAGATTTCAGGGGTTTTATGGCTACATAGTATTCTATTGTGTGTGTGTGTGTGTGTGTGTGTGTGTGTGTGTGTGTGTGTGTGATCACATCTTCTTTATCCATTCATCTGTTGATGGACATCTAGGTTCTTTCCATAGTTTGGCTACTGTGGACATTGCTATTATAAACATATGTGTGCATGTGCCCCTTCGGATCACTACATTTGTATCTTTAGGGTAAATACCCAATAGTGTGATTCCTAGGTTATAGGGTAGCTCTATTTTCAACTTTTTGAGGAACCACCATACTGTTTTCCAGGTTGCATTCCTACCAAGAGTGTAGGAGGATTCAGCTTTCTCTGCATCCTTGCCAACATCTGTCATTTCCTGACTTGTTAATATTAGCTATTTGGCTGGTGTGAGGTGGTATCTCACTGTGGTTTTGATTGGTATTTCCCTGATGTCGAGTGATGTTGAGCACTTTTTCATGTGTTTGTTGGATATTTGGATGTCTTCTTTACAGAAATGTCTGTTCATGTCTCCTGCCCATTTCTTGATTGGATTATTTGTTCTTTGGATATTGAGTTTCCTAAGTTCTTTATGGATTTTCGATACTAACTCTTTCTCTGATATGTCTTTTGCAAATATCTTCTTCCATTCTCTCAGTTGTCTTTTGGTTTTATTGACTGTTTCCTTTGCTGTAACAGAATGAACTTTTCTGTATACTATCTTTGTAATTAAATCTCTGTGAAAAAATTTTAAAACAAGAACAACTTTGATTAATTAAAACCTGTGATAATAAGTAGTACAAGTTCTCAGTATGTTTTGATGCTGCTGGAAATAATTTCATAAATTATTAAATTGTCTTACAAAAATAAAATTTAAGTAGTTTATAAAACTACCCTTGTATCCAATGATTGCCTAATCTATTTGAAAGGATAAACACATTTTTTGTAGTGTCAGTAGACTTTGATAATAATTTGTATTATTTATTTTGCTAGAAGATTCATATAAACCTGAATTTTGCATTGTGAATCACTTTCTCCAAATTAAATGCCCCCACAGAGATATGCACAAAAGCACCAAATCAAGTGGACTGAATCTAGGAGTTAGGATGATGCAAAGTTCTGACTGGATGCAAACTGAAACAATAACCAGCCCTCTTGGGTGTGTGAGAAAAGAGAAAATAAAAAAGAGGTCATTAAAAAGGTACTCTCATTAGAAGAAAATCATTCTAGTAATCAATTTTAACATGTAAAGGAGAAAAGGGAGGCAGACAGGGAAAAGGCAGAGGCTGCTGAAAGCAGTCCATATCTTTATATTTTCATGAGCTCAGGACTTAAGGAAACAGTGGAGTTATACATGGCTTTGACCCTCCAACATGTATTGGCCTGCATGCTAGTAAAACTGCTGTATCTATTGTCCTGAATGCTGATAAATCAAACTAGTAACTTCTCCTTCTGTAGAGAGAAATGAAAAGGAGGTGTCTTTCTGTGCTAAAAGATAATATGGACTCATTATTCAATAAACTATAATGATAAATATAAAGAAGGAAGTAGTAAGCACTAAGAGAACATAGTGAGGCTTTGTAGTCCTGTAGGAATATAGAGAACAGATCCTTTCTTTTTCTGAAGTGACAAGGGAAAACATAAAGAAGGTAGGGCTAGAGAGGGGCCTTTACTTTTGAGTAGAATTTGGATTGCCCAGGGCCCAGGAAGGCATTCATTCTTAGATGAGCACATATGAGTCCTGGAGCAGAAATACACAAAGGACCAATGAGTAGATAAGTTTAGTTAAACTATATTGTTCTCACTATTTATTTTTTCTCTGATATATTTTATATTGATTTAGTTAATAATAAACTATTCAATTCTATCTCATATATTTGTAAAGAGAAATCTATATTTAACATACTTTTAAAAGTTTTTGAATAATTATATATACACATTACATAATCCAGGAGAAATAAGATGCTAACAGTAAAAGATAGTTTTTCCCTCTTTCCTCTCCCCCAACTATGCAGTTGTTTTATTTCTGGAAATATCATGGAATGCTTTATCTTAAAGTTTCTGAAAATAGCCATATAATTCTTTGTTGATTCTATAGCAACGATGAACAGATATAAGAAATATATGGGCTAGATATATTTCCATCTCCTAGGGTTATTTTACAGAAACCATTGCCAGACAGCATTATCTTGGTCTTATTATTTCTTTAATTTATTTTTTTTCCAGTTTCAAGTTTTTCTATAATTTCCAGTTAGTTAACACACAGTGTAATATTAGCTTCAGGTATAGGGTTTAGTGATTCATCACTTACATACAACACCCAGTGCTCATCATAATGAGTGTACTCCTTAATATCATCACCCATTTAGCCCATCTCCTGCCCATTTCCTCTCCAGCAACCATCATTCTCTATACTTAAGTGTCTGTTTTATGTTTTGCCCCTCTCTCTTTTTTATTCCCCCTCTGTTCATTGGTTTTGTTTCTTAAATTCCACATAAATGAAATCATATGGTATTTGTCTTTTTCTGACTGACTTACTTTGCTTAGCACAATACTCTCTTGTTCCATTTACATTGTTGCAAATAGTAAGATTCCATTCTTTTTTATGGCTGATTAATATTCCATTGTGTGTGTATATATGATATATATCATATATATCATATATACCACATCTTCTTTATCCATTCTTCACTTGATTGACATTTGGGCTCTTTCCGTAATTTGGGTATTACTGATAATGCCACAGTAAACATCTTGATGAGTATATCTTTTTGAATCAGTATTTTTTTATACTTTGGGTATGTACCTAGTAGTGCAATAGCTGAATAATAGTGTAGTTATTTTTCTTATCTTTTTGAGGAAACTCCATACTGTTTTCCAGAGTGGCTGTACCTGTTTTCATTCCCAAAAAGATTGTAAGAGGGTTCCCCTTTCCCTGCTTCCCCTCCAGCATCTGTTATCCTTAGTTGTTAATTTTAGCTATTCCAACATTCCAAGTGTGAAGTAATATCTCATTGTGGTTTTGATTTGTATTTCCCTAATGATGAGTGATGTTGAGCATCTTTTCATATGCCTGCTATCTGTTTATCTTCTTTGCAAAAATGTCTATTCATGTCTTTTGCCCATTTTAACTGGATTATTTGTTTTTTTGGTGTTGAGTTTGTTAAATTCTTTGTAGATTTTGGATTCAACCTTTTATCACATGTGTCATTTGTAAATATCTTTTCCCTTTCCCAATATTGCCTTTTCATTTTGTTGATTGTTTCTTTCATTGTGCAGAAGATTTTCACCTTGGTGAAATCCCAGTAATCCATTTGTTTCTTTGGTTTCCCTTGCCTTCAGGGACATGTCTAGTAAGAGGTTACTATGGCCAAGTCAAAGAGGTTCCAGCCTGTGTTCTTCTCTAGGGTTTTAATGGTTTCTGGTCTCATATTTAAGTATTTTATCCACTTTGAATTTATTTTTGTATATGGTATAAGAAAGTTCTGCATGTGGCTGTCCAGCTTTCCCAACACCAATTGTTGAAGAGACTGTCTTTTGTCCATTGGCTATTCTTTCCTGCTTTGTTGATTAGTTGACCATACAGTTGGGGATCAATTTCTGGGTTCTCTATTCTGTTCTTTTGATCTATGTGTCTGTTTTTGTGCCAGTACCATATTTTCTTGATCACTACAGCTTTGTAATATAGCTTGAAAATTGGAATCGTGATGCCAAAGATTTCCATTTTTGCTTTTCTTTTTCAAGATTGCTTTGACTATTCTGGGTCTTTTGGCATAAAAATTTTAGAATTCTTCTAGCTCTGTAAAAAATGCTGGTGGTATTTTGATAGGAATTGCATTACATGTGTAGATTGCTTTGGGTAGTATAGACACTTTGACAATGTTTGATCTTCCAGTCCATGAGCATGGAATAATTTTCCATTTCCTTCAATATCTTTCATAAGTGTTTTAGAGTTTTCACAGTATTGATCTTTTACCTCTATAGTTAATTTTATTCCTAGGTACATTATGGGTTTTGGGGCAACTGCAAATGGGATTGAATCTTTGATTTCTTTTCCCACTGCTTCATTATTGGTGTATAGAAGTGCAATAGATTTTTGCACTTTGGTTTTATATCCTGTGACTTTGTTGAATTCATGTATTCTAGCAATTTTTGGTGGAGTCTTTCAGGTTTTCTACATAGAGTATCATGTCATCTGCAAAGAATGAAAGATTGACTTCTTCCTTGTTGACATTCATGCCCTTATTTCTTCTTGTTTTCTGATTGCTGAGGCTAGGATTTCCAGTACTATATTAAATAACAGTGGTAAGAGTAAACATCACTGTTTTGTTCCTGACCATAGAGGAAAAGCTCTCATTTTTCCCCATTGAGGTTGAAATTAGCTGTGGTATTTTCATATATGGCCTTTATGATGTTGAAGTAAGTTCCCTCTATCCATACTCTGTTGAGAGTTTTTATCAAAAATAACTGCTATACTTTGTCAATTTTTTTTCTGCATCTATTAGGAAAATGATATAGCTCTTATCCTTTCTTTTATTAATGTGATGTATCACAATGAATGAATTTAAAATATTGAACCACTGTTGCAACACAGGAAGAAATCTCACATGATCATGGTGAATGATTCTTTTAGTGTACCATGGATTCAAATTGTTAGCATTTTGTTGAGAATTTTTGAATCCATGTTCAGGGATATTGGCCTATAGATCTCTTTTTTAGTGGAGTCTTTGTCTGGTTTTGGAATCAATGTAGTGCTGGCCTTGTAGACTTATTTTGGAAGTTTTCCTTCTATTTTTCTGAAAGTTTGAGAAAAATAGATATTAACATTTCTTTAACTATTTTGTAACATTCCCCTGAGAAGCCATCTGGCCCTGGACTTTTGTTTGTTGGGAGATTTTTGATTACTCATCCAATTTCTTTGCTGGTTATCTGTTTGTTCAAGTTTTCTATTTCTTCTTGTTCAGTTTTGGTAGTTTTTATGTTTCTAGGGATTTATCTATTTCTCCCAGATAGCACAGTTTGTTGTCATATAATTTTTCATAGTATTCACCTATGATTGTTTGTATTTACTGTACTTTATGCTGAGGTGCGAGGGAGAGAAATGGCACTAGCCAGCTCTTTTGTCTCAAGAGAGGCAATGCCACCTCTTTCAGATGAGCTCCAAAACGTGAGAACTGTTTCTCCTATCTCTCCCATGGTGTTCCGAGTGATCCTCCATCCATAGGCTACCTGCTTGCCTTTTCTATAGGAACACTGCAGAACCTTTAGGTCTCTATACCAGCCACACCACAGACCTCTAAAACTCTAGTCTTTGAGCAATGATGGTTACAAAAACTCATGAAAATCAGCTCCTCTCATTTTCCCAGTCAATGGTTTGGGGAATTATTTTCCATGTGAAATACCCTTGGTGCTCCTCTCTCTTTTTTTGTCCCTCTCTATCCTCTGTCCTCAACCCATGGCTCTCTCCCCTCCATAGCACCTACAGTCTATTTCTCACCAAAACCACATCTCTGCATCTCTTACCTTACACGATGTGACCTTTTCTCTCCCTTGTTGTGCAGTTTGTTCTATCAGTTCTCAGATTGATTTATTGGGTATTCAGACTGATTTAATGTTTATCTAGCTGTGTTTGAGGTATGAAGCAAGCCTAGTGTTCTCCTAGTACTCTGACATCTTAGCTCCTTCTTCTTATTTAACATACATTTTAATATAATGATCTAAAAAGACTATTTTATAATATGTATATTTATACCTTAACTTAGAAATACACTGAAATCATGGGGGGGGGCAGAAAAGAACTATGGCATATGTTAGGTAAATGGTAAAATCAAAACTTCATAAAATGCCTTTATTTTAAACCTTTGAGATACTAGAGTGGTTACAAAAGAAACCAAATAGTTTGTTAGAATACTTCTAAGACAGAAATATCTTTCTATTTGAGTGACATGTCACACTGTTTGGGGAAAATCTTGCCTCCAAACAACTGTTTTCAAAATCTTCTTAAATTGAAAAAGGCTCAAATTTTCATATTTGTTTAGGAGATATAACATGTTTTAAACCATGCCATATTACAACTTGTGAAATTGGGAAAAAATAATTTTAGAATATGTATATAATTACAGCAGTTTAATAAGACATAGTATAAGAACTTGTCTTAATAATGTCAATTAAATGAAGATAGTTTCTAGTCATTTTTTATGCCCCTAGATATAATTCACACACACATACACACAAACCTAAGAATATATCAAAAAATAATTTAAGTTTATTTTATGATAAAGAGAAACAAAACATTATAAAGCATTTTTAAAATTGATTTTGAGATCTATGCATACTTATTTTGCATGGGAATCCCAATGGGAGGAAATGGAACATCTAAAGTTTATCTGTTCAAGGTCATGATAGCCTTGTTAATTGGTCATGCATTATATTCACTCACTCATTCATCACCCATTCATTCATTTAGTGTAGTCTAAACTGCCACCATATGCTAGACATTGCAGCTTGATATTCAAACCCCTTTTAACCTAGCCCTGAACCCTGTCCTTATTTCTACTAAGGCATTGGTACTACCAAACTTTTCTGCCACACTCACTGCCTGTCTATCTCATTCTCAACTGAACTGGATATCCTGCAAGAGATAGGCAGGCTGAATTTTGAATCCAGTACCTTGTTTAGTGGCCCATGCTACCTATGCTTTCAGTCTTAGACTAATACTCTAATAAATCAAGTTAACTTTAAAGCAAATAGGTTTGATAAGTCAAGTTAAATTGTGCTCATTTTCTGGATTGAGATTTCTAACTACTCACTCTAACATGCCACTGTTCACTGTCCTACCGTTAGCTCTCTCTTTTGCCTGAGTCTAGGATCATAATCCTGGACATTCTGGTTTTGCTACTCAACCTATATTTAATGTCTCAATTAAATATATTTTTGACATTGTGAAGAAGGGATAATATTAAGATCCACGTAGGTTTAAAAAAAAAGCTATGCACAGGAGCACCTGGATGGCTCAGATAGTTAAGTGTCTGCCTATGGCTCAGGTCATGATCACAGAGTCCTGAGATTGAGCCCCACATAGGGGTCCTGACTCCGTGAGGAGCCTGATTCTCTTCCCTCTGCCTCATTCCCTGCTCATGCTCTCTTTCTGTCTCAAATGAATAAAAATTTTTTAAAAAAGATATGCATAAAAGGTATGGACATTCCTTAACCACAAAGTCTTTAAATTCTAATAAATGATATTAACAACAGTATGTAAGTAAATAAAACCCTGCTAAATGCCATAATAGAAGAACTATATATAATTTGAGCAGATTGTAAAAAATATTCTAGTGAGAGGGGAAATTCTATTTTAAATACAGACATTTCACACTGCTAAGAATTAGCTGACTGAAATGGGAGAAGGAAGGGGTCATAAACCTAGGAAGTTGAGATGATTGTACTATAATATAGAAATAGATTAGTGGGATAAGTGCCTAAGTTGTTTCAAAGGGTTCTTCCAACCTCTTTATATAATACAAAGTCATCCGTGCAAATAATTGTTATGAGTACTTGATAGAACAAATATACATAAAATCAGTAAATATGTAGAAAAATTGAACAATACTATCAAGAAAATTCCCTAATTGAGATTTATAGACACTATACCCAACAGCAGCAGAATACACATTCTTTTTATATATATGGAACATCACCAAGTTAGACTGTATATTGGGCCATAAAACAAGATCAATAAATTTTAAATGATTTAAGTCATACAGAATGTTTACTGTATACAACTGAATTAAAGAAAAATCAGTAACAGAAAAATATCTGGAATATCTCCAAATATTTTGAAATTAAATAAAACACATTTCAAATAATTCAAAGGTCAAAGAAGGAATCACAAGTAAATTAGAAATAATTTAATTGAATAAAGAAAGAGCATATCAAACCTTGTGGGATAAAGTATGATAAGGTTGCAGAGAACAAGGTCAGTATGCAAAAACAATCTTATTTCTATATACTAACAAATTTACACTAACAAATTCTATATACTAACAAATTTAATTATAGCAAATTTTTTAAGACAAAATCGATCTGGGGGTGACTGGGTGGCTCAAATCTTTAAGTGTCTACCTTCAGCTTGGTCATGATCTCAAGGTCCTGGGATTGAGCCTCACACCCTGTGTCCAGGCCTCCTGCTCAGTGGGGAGTCTGTTTCTCCCTCTTCCTCTGCCCTAACCCCACTCATGTTTTTTCTCTCTCTGCCTCTCTCTCTCTCAAAAAAATAAATAAATAAAATCTTAAAAAATAAATACAAATAAAGCTATCCACAATATCTCCAAAAAATGGAAATTTTAGGTATAAATTTAAAAAAAACAAAAAATAAATGTGCAGAATCTATATGCTTTAACTATAAAATACCAAAAAAAAAAAAAAATCCATGAAGACTTCAATAATTGAGAGACAGACCATGTTCATGGTTTGGGAGATTCAATATAATGAAGTGCTAATTCTTCACAAATCAAAATATAATTTTAATGTAATTCCTATCAAATCCTCAGACATATTTTTTGGTTAATATAGTTAAATAATTCAATTGTGTAAAATGGTGGTGGGAATGGGTGTGGGGTTTTATTATTAGTTATTGAAATAACCAGGGCAAGGCTGCACAGCTAACATGCCAATAATTGCAAAGGTTTAGATGCTGCATCCAAATTTATGCTGGGTACAAGGATGGTTCTGGGTTCTATCACGGGCTGATACTACTAGGATAGTAAGAGAATGACTCACCTGCCAATGCTTGTTTTGTGGGCCAAATCTCTGCAGATTGGGCCTGGAGAAACTGAGGATATAATATCCCTCCTTGTTTTCTCATTTCCCAAGAGAGAGTTCCCTCATGTATACTTAGCTATCCTCAGTCTTTTCTCTATATCCCCTCCAGGCCACCATACAAAAGATAAGACCTATATTGAGTCCAGTCTGCAAGACGTAAAAACAAATTCCAATTGCATTATATCCACATTTGCATTATCACATGGTGTATTATCATGAGGATTTCAATTTTTGTTTAATCTCTTGTTTTTAAAGCTCCAATTTAAGAAATCCATTTAAGCATACCCTTCATAGAAATGCCTCCTGCACATGACCCAACTAATTCTCACCTCTTCATAGTTGATTGACCAAAAAGAATAACATCTTGACTATTATGTCCAAGTAATATATGACTAAGAGCAAAAATTATTCTTTTTTAAAAGGAAAAAGATTTATTTATTTATTTATTTATTTATTTATTTGAGAGAGAGAATGAGCATGAATGCTCAGTGGGGAGGGGCAGAAGAGTCTTATGCAGACTCCGTGCTGAGCACAGAACCAGTTGTAGGGCTCGATCTCGTAACTCGGAGATCATGACCTGAGCAGAAACTGAGTCAGATGCTTAACCAACTGTGCCACCCATGTGCCCCATAGCAAAAATTATTATTGATGAGAATAATTAAACTCCTACCACCCTGATAGACAGATAAAGGGTTTTAATTATATTGATTAATATGTAGCCAGCCTTTATAATTTTTAAATTGCTTCCAGACATTTTTTTAAATTTTATCCTGATTATGTATAAATTGGAGTATATGCAATTTACTTATGGTCATGTAAATGGCAGAATTGGTTCATAAGCCAAGTTTAACTCTCTTCCTATATAACCTTAGGAAGTAAAGAGTTATTAAACAGTTCTTTAAGCAATATCTAGTGTCAGAAAATAAAATTTACCTAAGATGTTAGAAGAACCATTTATATTGAATAGTTTTTTCCTTGATTCCCATGACTAATGAGTTTTTTTTTGGCCCTATTTGAAAAAGGATTTGATATGGTATGTTATTTCTGTTTATTAGAAATATGTCAGATCTAAACTGAGTACTTTCCCTTTTACATTTCTGTATCCTCATCTCTTGTCTTGACATAAGTCATTAGAAATATATATGGTCCCAAATTGCAGATTATATAAAAATAATATGCCTAGAAATGTGATTTATATTTACACTTGAATATTACTGTATGTGAATATAGGTGATAAATTTTCTTTAGTTAGAATACTAGATTTAACTAGGAGAAACACCATGTTAAAGGCTGAGAGGTTAGTAGCTATTTTTGCAATTTATCTATTCATAATTTCTCAGAAAAGCTACTCCAGAAGATACCCTATATGGGATTTCTTAAACAGCTGTATAGTTTTTGTCATGTGAGGTACTTTTTTGTGATTGATGGAAACAACAAAACTAGTACCATAATAAGGATGGCAGCAGATGGAAATTTTGTTCAGCTTCTTCCTTCTCTAAAGTCCCTTGCTCCCACCACATGTTTGACCTCCTCCCATTCCATCTCTTCATCTGACTCCATATATGTCCCACACCTTGGTCCTCCTGTTTCTTCTCACTTGTCTCATGCTGTTTGCCAATTTCTTCTCCCAACACTCCAACTACTGGAGCTGGGACAGTCATGAATCATACACCCAGTGATGACTAGTTTATACTGTAGAGGGATTTAAAGGAGAGCAATAATAAATATAAAATTGGCCTTCCTGGAACCTTCAATAGTTATGTTTTGAAGTTTCCACTTCTGGGTAAGGCAATTCAGCAATGAGAATAAATGGTAAAGTCAATGTAATCATTAAGTCAGTGGTTCATCAGAGTAGTGTGTAGTACCACTCCCAAATGAACATTTCCATAATTCAGAGTGCCTTTTCTTGTTTCATTTTTAATGGGCACAGTTGACATGAAGTGTGTGGGGACAGGCATGCCATATATCTTGCTGAGTAGGGCAGTCCTGCACAATGAGAAAAGTTTTGTGTACCACATGACTTCCAAATGTCCCTATGTAGATTGATGAATTGAAAGGAAAAAAAACTGTTAATAACCTTTTTACATTTTATTTTTCACTAGAAATCCAACTCCACATTGAAAATAAACACAAAGCATTACTTACAAAGTTTTAGTACATATTGTTTTTCAGGAATGCAACTACTTTGTAAATCAAGGGAATATTTAACTAAATTGTTATCAGCACTTTACCAGAAGTTGCTCACCATTGCAGAAAATTACTTTAGTGGCAGTAAGACCACTAGAACTTGGGTCTCCTAGATAGTACAGTTTAATAATTGGCATTCATAGCAGTGACAACCATGTAATTCTATACCTACCTAGGTGTGAGCTTCCTGGCTCCATCATTATATATCCTAATGTGGTTGGGCCTGAGCATTTATTTTTAAAAAACACATTATTTTGTTATAAATTACATACTTTCTGTTTCTTTTTCCATTACTGTTAGGCCAGTTATATTGATTTTTAATCAATATTATTATAATATTAATATATTATTATATATTAATAATTAATTAATATATTATTATAATAATAATATAATATTGTTATATTGATTTTTAAAGATTATTATTATATTTAATTTTATTTCATTATAGTAGATGTTTGTTTTTCAAAGAGACTACTAGATCTCATAGAATTAAGAATTATGATGTAATCGAGTGGTCTAATACCAAACAGTAGGTACAAAAATTACATAAGTTATTGAGCTGAACATGAGCAATACTAATTGTATAAGCCTGAAATCAAGATTTGTTGGGAATAATTGATACACAAATATGCATCAACTGATATTTATTTCATGTATAAATGATGCTATATGTAAATGATAAAACAAAGTTGCATTAAATTTGACCTTATAATACGGGTTCTAATAGGTGTATGAATCCTCCTTATCAACTTTCAGTGGTGCTGACCAGTCATGTAATGAAAATGGATGGCACCTGAATGAGAAAACAATTATGTGGCTATCTGAAGGAGGGTGGCCATACCCAAAGGATGAACAAAATACTTCAAGCAAAACTAACAGCAACATAATGAGCTAAGAAGTGACAGGCACAAGCACAAGCAGATCATGTTGGCTTGAAGCAAGCAGAGTTTGAGCTGCTTCACTGCCTCATTTAAACAGTAGAGTGTGCTCAGCATGAAACTAAGAGACAGCTTACAGAGAATGACACCCTGCAGGTAACAGCTGCTGCTAACACCCAAAGGACAGAATATATAGAAGCCATATTTATTTATTTTTGCAATTTGTGAGGAAGTCATTACCGGACATGAATCAGCCTTTTCTGACCCACTCTTATGAAGAGGAAGCACCAAGGTCAATAACCCAATCATATAGTACAGAAAATACTGCCATATTTATATAATTTTGTGGAATAGCTGGAAGTAATTTTAACAAGACTATTGTGACTGTATCATTTGTATAAATATAAATAATTTGCTGATTATGGTTGTTCTTAAGAAAAACAGACATTCAGGTGTGCCTGGGTGGCTCAGTTGGTTAAGTGCCCGCCTTCCGCTCAGGTCATAATCGCAGGGTCCTGGGATGGAGCCCTGCTTTGGGCTCACTGATCCACAGGGAACATACTGCTCCCCATGCTTGTGCTCTCCCTCTCTGTCTCTCTCTGACAAATAAATAAATTAAAAAAAAAGAAAAATAGACATTCAAAACTAAACACCCGAAAGCATAATTTTAATAGCATTTCCCTAGAGCCTATACTGTATTCAATCCCAATTTTTATTCTGAAAATTGTACCAGTATAGAGTTCAGGCCAGGACGAAGCCAAAAAACAGAGGACTTTAAGTGAAAGAAATATTGACTCCATAAACATCTATATCACTATTTAAGAAAGATATGTTTAATAGAAAACCATGATTTCTCATATAGAATCCAAGGATAAAGTATAGTAAAAAAATAGTACTATGTGCTTCTTTATTGAAATGCTGGTAGTTTTAAATTTTTGACATGAATAATTGGATATGTCATATGTGAATCTACCAAGGAATAAAATAGAGGTCATAAAATATAAAGACATGCTAGGACTTATTTATAACCTCATAAAACAAACTGGCAGATTTAATATCTTAAGCTGGCCCCTTTACTGTATTTGTATATGGGTCCTTACTAAAAAGCCCTGCCCCTTATTTGAAAACATCACATATGAGAGGCAAAAAACACAAGGTAGATGATGGACACAAATGTCATTCTGTTTATAACTCTCATTTTAAGTTGGCGACATTCTGTATACAACCAAGGTGATGATATATCTTTATAATAATCTGTAGGGTGTTGCAGAACTCTTCCAACAACATTTAGATCTAAACAATTTAGTTTTTGATGCAATATCGCCAGATGGAGGTTAAGAAGATTTAGTGCAATCTGGAGTTTTAAAATAAATACGTGTGTCCTTTTTACAAACTTGGTTTGATATATGTTTTACAGACAATAGTTTTATTTAAAATCATTAATATAGTTCAGTGTTTGTGAAGTGTTATGGGAGGAGGGTGTAGCCATTATGGTGGTGGTAAAATGCAGTGAGACCTAATATAGAATATAATGTATAATTCTTTGTAATAATGGTGAAGAACATACTGGGTGACATATTTAATGGCCTAGTAAGTGAATGACCAATTAAAAAAGAACTTAGGGGCACCTGGTGGCTCAGTCACTTAAGCGTCTGCCTTCAGCTCAGGTTATGATCCCACTATCCTGGGATCCAGCTGTGCATGGGCTCCCTGCTCAATGGGGAGCCTGCTTTCCCTCTCCCTTTGCCCCTCCCTGCTGCTTGTGCTCTCTCTCTCTCAAATAAATAAATAAAACCTTTTTTTAAAAAAGAGAGAGAAAACTTAAAGGTAGAGGCCATTGAATAAATGAAGTGAAGGTAAGAAAACAGATTCTTAAAATGTCTTTCAAAATCTGCTACATCAAATCATTACCATGGTATTTAATCCTTTCTGATCAACAGGATGATCACAGTTTCATTAACCTGTTAGTTAGAGGTCAAACGAGATTTTTTTTTTATAAATTATGTCTCTCTTAATCCAGCTATTTCAGATATTTCAGAGAGAGACAATAAATTACCTTAAGTTGTTTAGAAAACAAGGTACAAATAGAAAGTATTTACTATTATTACTATTAAAACATCTGCTTTAATTCACCCAATCTGTGACAGCCCTTACTGATTTGTTTACACATTCATGGCTAATTTTATTAAGTGCCCTGTAGTCTAAATTTTGCTTTTCGTATTGTAGTTACAATATAAAAGAAATTAAAATGGGTACATTTTGTTTAAAGATATCAGTGGAGCTCAATTATTTCCATAAGAAAGAACAGATCCAAACACAATTACTTAATCATACAATTTAAAGGTTATTATAAGGTCCTGCAAACCTTGAATATTTATTTTCCCAGCAGTTTACCATTTTATATATTTCTTATATGAACTAAAATTCCTGCCATTAGAATAACATTTTTTTAGGATATAGAATAAAGGGCTTTTTTTGTGGCTTTTATACAGTAATTTTAAGATATTTAGAGGATAGCTATTAAAACTGTGCTGTGGTGGGGAGCACCTGGGTGGCTCAGTGGGTTAAAGCCTCTGCCTTCGGCTCAGGTCGTGATCCCAGGATCCTCAGATGGAGCCCCGCATCAGTCTCTCTGCTCAGCAGGGAGCCTGCTTTCTCCTCTCTCTCTGCCTGCCTCTGCCTACCTGTGATCTGTCTGTCAAATAAATAAATAAAATCTTTAAAAAAAAATAAAAAACTATGCTGTGGTGGAATGGGCCCAAGAGAAACGGAAGGAAGGATGTTTGTTTAAAGGTAACCTTCTCATGCATCCTTCTCATTTCATTAGCATGGATTAATTTATTAAATTAGCTAGTTGCTCACCAAAACCTTGCCTAAGAATTATGAGGTCAAAAAGCCCTAAATATAAATGTGGCATTACAAGTGTGTTAGAAATAAAGGCCATATATGAAATTACTTTTAACCATATGACAAATATATTTTTAAATACTGTATGTGAATCCCTGCCTACAAGTCAGGTGTGGAAGAAATATTTCATTTGCTTGTTTTCTAGAAGTCAAGATAATTTGGACTTGATCTCTTTCTCATGAGTCTACCTAGAAATTCTACCTTAGTCATTTTTAACACATCCCTCCCCTTGGATTGTGCTAAGGTTCCAAGACCTTACTCAGCAGTAGTAATAAGGAGGCTTTCCTAGTCACTGGTTATCAGACTACTGGTGAGATGCTCAGTGCCCCAGTTCAATGGTGATGTGTGTTACTCTGGTGTCTTGCATGGAATAGTTTTGGACAAAGAGTGAACCCTGAACAAAAATTGGACTGATTGAGAAAAAAAAAAGATCTCTATTTAAATAGTGTTTACCATTTCCAGTATTTTTATTTCCAGGGAGGATATTAATAAAGAAATGTATCCTGACTTAGGAAGTTCAAGCTGGGTTTAATTGTATTCCTTTTAGAGTTTCACGCAACCTCTGCCAATAATCCCTATCTTTCACTCTTGCTTTCACTTGTAATAGGATTTACTAAAGAGTAAGAAGAGAATAGTAAGACACACTAGGGACAGGAATGAGAGAGCACAGATATCCATTCACCTTCAGATAATAAAAATGACTCTGAGAAGTATCACCATAAGAGGATTGGGTTTTTGTTTGTTTGTTTGCTTGTTTTTTGTTTGTTTGTTTGTTTTTAACTCAGAAAGGTTAGGCATACACAGCAGAAAGAGAGAGACTAATGAGGAACTGGATTTCCAAAAAATAAACTCATCTCATCCTTTCATACCAAGCCACTCTGGACCGAAGATGGTAGCAACAACAGGATATATAAAGTTTTGAGGAACATTGTGCACTAGACATGTTGTAACATAGCTGAAGGTCCCCTGCTAGGCTTACAATATTTCTCCACATTTTCTTTCCCTATGGTTCTAGCCTCATCCAAACATTTAAAATGATTATTCTTACTGACAATTTAAAGTAAAACAGTGGGAAAATGGGGCCCTCAGATTGATACCATCAAGGATGGTGCCATAAGATTTATCAATTTCTTTTAAGAAGTTTTCATTGCTAAAGGTAAGTTTGTGATTTAAGATCAGAAGTTTAAGCCTAACTAAATTCTACTTTTACATGACAAAGTAAAAACTAAAATACTGGCAGTTTCTATAGTTTTTTTCAGGGGGAATTGATTCTTAGATCATTTGTTTTGGCCATACAATTCTTTCTCTTCTAAGGTAATTGAAATCCACAAAAAGCTCAGTAAGTTTATTTTTAAACAGCATAGTATTTTTATGTGAAAGGAAGGATCTTAGACTAAGGGTTAAGTATTAAGAAGTAATAGTATCTCTTCACAGATGATGAAGATCTGCAATTTCATTAATAATAATAAATATTTATTGAGTACCTACTCTGGTATTCATTAAACTTGACAGATAAGGCCAGAGCTTGTATGGAGTGTATAACTCTAGGCAGGGCTGATGGGAAGGAGAGGGTACGATAACGTAAATAAGTAATCAAGCTAATTTCATCTAGCGATTGGTGCAATGAAGAAAATAAACACGATGTTCTGACAGATGGGTGTTCTGTGTCCATTCAGCTTTCACCTGTTTATGGTCAGAGGACACTGAGCTTTGAATGAAAGCTCTGAGCATAAGGAAACAGCTGGATTGAAATCTCTTTTCTCCAACAATCCAATCCCTGGATAATCTAAGGGTTTTTTACTTTCATTTCAGCCCTTCTTTATCTACTTTCTTTCTTCTTGCTGGGATCCCTACTCTCCTAGAACCAAACTTCTGTGTCTAGAAGTCTTGCTTTTTCCCTTTAACTTTTCCCATCCCTGAAATCTGGTTTCTGGCATAGATATCTTCCAGGAGGTTGATATGGGAAGGAACAATGGTGTAAGATTCAAATGTATCAAAGTGGTTGCTTGTGATTGTATTATATTAAAATATTTTGTACCCATTCATCTGTTCATGAACAAATGGGTTTCTTCCATATCTTGGTGATTGTAGATAATGCTGTAATAAACATAGGGGTGCATATATATTTTTGAATTAGTATTTTTTTGTTTTGTTTTTGGAGGGTAAATACTCAGGAGTGGGATTACTGGATGATATATACTACCTCTATCTTTAATATTTTGAGGAAACTCTATACTGTTTCCCACAGTGGTTTTGCGAATTTACACTCCCACCAAAAGTACACTAGGGTTCTGTTTTCGCCACATTCTTTCCAACACTTGTTACTTATTATCTTTTTGGTACTAACCATTCTGATTGATGTGAGGTGATATCTCATTGTGGTTTTGATTTTCATATCCATGATGATTAGTGATGTTGAATTTTTTTTCATGTGTCTGTTGGCCATCTGTATGTCTTCTTTGGAAAAATGTCTATTCAGTCCTCTGCCCATTTTTTTAATCAGATTATTTGTTTTTTTGGTGTTGATTTGTATAGATTCTTTATATATTTTGGATATTAACTCTTTATCCTATATATCATTTGCAAATGATCTTTTCCCATTTAGTAGGTTGTTTTTTCTTTTATTGATAGTTTTCTTTGCTATATAAAAGCAAAGTTTGGCATTGTCCCAATAGTTTGGCATTGTCCCAATAGTTTATTTTTGCTTTTGTTTTATCCATAATTATGTTGCTAAGGTTGATCTCCTAGATGTGCCATATATCTATATCTATCTACCAATATCTATCTACTGATACTTATAGGTATATAGGTGTAGATATATGGCAGATTATTATTTAACCATTACAAAAAAAAAAAAAAAAACATGGATATGGGACCTGGAGAGTATTATGCTAAGTGAAATAATTCAGAGAAAGACAAATACCATATGATTTTACTTATGTGGAATCTAAAATCAAAACAAAAGAACCAAAAATTAGAAATTGACTCATAAATACAGAGAACAAACTGGTGGTTGCTAGAGGGGAAAGGGTCAGGGATCCACGAAATACGTGAAGGGGGATTAAGAGGTACAGACTTTCAGCAACACCTGGGTGGCTCAGTTGGTTAAGTGCTATCTTTGGCTCAGGTCAGGATCTGAGCCAAAGATCTCAGGGTCCTGGAATTGAGTCCTACATCGGGCTCCTTGCTCAGTGGGAAGCCTGCTTCTCCTTCTGCCTGCCACTTTCCCTGCTTGTACTTGCTCTCTCTCTCTTTAAATAAATATATAAAATCTTAAGAAAAAAAGAGGTACAGGCTTTGTTATAAAATAAGTAAGTTGCAAGGATGAAAAGTACAGTACAGGGAATATAATCAATAATATTGTAAAAATGTTGCATGATGACAGATGGTGACCACACTTCCAATGCTGAACACTGAGTAATGCACAGAACTGGCAAATTGTTGTATTGTACACCTGAAACAAATATAACATGGTTATGTAAACTATACATTTTTTTTAAAGATTTTATTCATTTATTTGACAGAGATCACAAGCAGGCAGAGAGGCATGCAGAGAAAGAGAGGAAGGGAAGCAGGCTCCCCACTGAGCAGAGAGACGGATGCAGGGCTCCATCCCAGGACCCGAGATCATGACCTGAGCTGAAGGCAGAGGCTTTAACCCACTGAGCCACCCAGGCGCCCCATGTCAACTATACTTTGATAAAAATATACATTGGCTAACTGAACATAATAAAAAATAAATAATAAATAAACCCACTCATTTTAGAATATAATTTTAAAATAAAAAGTTCAACATGGCAAATTAAAAATATATATATATGTTTTGTAGAGACAAGTTAAATAGATGATTTCAGAAGTGGTTTTTAGACTTAAAGCATTTAATGTTGCATATTTTGATAAGCTTGCATTTAATAGTCACAA
Organism: Taxidea taxus jeffersonii; assembly: GCA_003697995.1. Taxonomy (NCBI): domain Eukaryota; kingdom Metazoa; phylum Chordata; class Mammalia; order Carnivora; family Mustelidae; genus Taxidea; species Taxidea taxus. Next base: position 45,646 of record ML107950.1, read on the forward strand.
TCATCTTTGAAGCTGATTTATTCCCTTCATTTTTGTTTATTTTTTATTTTATCTTATTTATTTATTTATTTTATTCAGTTGAGAGAAAGAGAGTGAGAGAGAAAGCATGAGCAGGGTGAAGAGCAGAGGGAGAAGAAAACTCCCCACTGAGCAGGGAGTCTGATGAAGGGCTCCATGTCAGGACTCTGGGATCATGACCTGAGCCAAAGACATAGATGCTTGACCAACTGAGCTACTCAGGCACCCCTTTTTATTTTTTTTAAGAAAGATATGCTTCAAATGACCCTGTAGACCCTGTGTATATACATGCACACCCATACATACATACACATATATATGACATTTGTGAATATATATATGTACATATATATGACACTTAATAGTTTTAACTCATAGAATTTCTAGAAGCAAAAATTCTTTAAAAAACTGACCTAACTACAGAAAATACAAAAATAACACCATATAATTGAAATGTATGAGCTTTTACTCTTCCTTGTTCAGGTCTAATTCTCAGGCACATGAAGTATTGGCTTCCCTCATTCCATGCCATAAGAGATAGGTCCTAAAGTATAAGTAGCTATTTTCTTTAGTCTGTTGGCTTTCAGAATCCCAGACCATGAGAGTCAATTCAATAATGTGACATTTCTAGCTCTTTCTGTCTTTTATAATAATATTTGGAGGAAATAATATGTAAGTCACTTTAGACTGGGTGGTAGGTACCAAATGACCTAGAAGGTATGGATGGCAGGCAACAAACCTATGCTCTGAACATAAAGAGTTCAGGTAATTACTTAAGAAATAGTTTATTACTGCATCCTTAAGAATGGTAACATTACGTTCATTATCACATTCATCCTTACTGTCATGATTCGCCATACCATATGTGCTGGGTTAAAACATAAACAAAAAAAATAATAATAATAAAAATAAAATAGATATTAGAGGAAACTCAACACATGCATTCTGATTGTTTTTTTAAGATTTTATTTATTTGTTTGACAGTGTGCACTCCAGCCTCTTTTTA
>ML107950.1:46769-59237 GCA_003697995.1 Taxidea taxus jeffersonii
TTTTTAAATTTATTTAATTTCTTTTCAGTATAACAGAATTCATTGTTTATGTACCACACCCAGTGCTCCATGCAATATGTGCCCTCCATAAAACCCACCACCTGGCTCCCCCAACCTCCCACCCCTCACCCCTTCAAAACCCTCAGAATGTTTTTCAGAGTCCATAGTCTCTCATGGTTTAACTCCCCTTCCAATTTCCCTCAACTCCCTTCTTTCCATCTCCTCATGTCCTCTGTGTTATTTGTTATGCTCCACAAATAAGTGAAACCATATGATAATTGACTCTCTCTGCTTGACTTATTTCACTCAGCATAATTTTTTCCAGCCCCGTCCAGTCCATGTTGATACAAAAGTTGGGTATTCATCCTTTCTGATGGAGGCATAATACTCCATAGTGTATATGGACCACATCTTCCTTATCCATTTGTCCGTTGAAGGGCATCTTGGTTCTTTCCACAGTTTGGCGACTGTGGCCATTGCTGCTATGAACATTGGGGTACAGATGGCCCTTCTTTTCACTACATCTGTATCTTTGGGGTAAATACCCAGTAGTGCTATTGCAGGGTCATAGGGAATTTCTATTTTTAATTTCTTAAGGAATCTGCACGCTGTTTTCCAAAGTGGTTGCACCAACTTGCATTCCCACCAACAGTGTAAGAGGATTCCCCTTTCTCCACATCCTCTACAACATGCGTTGTTTCCTGTCTTGCTAATTTTGGCCATTCTTACTGGTGTAAGGTGGTATCTCAATGTGGTTTTGATTTGAATCTCCCTGATGGCCAGTGATGATGAACATTTTTTCATGTGTCTGATAGCCATTTTGCACTCCAGCCTCTTAACCATCTCCCTGCACCCTTGCCCTTTGCAAAAACAATTCAACTGACTACTTAGAAAATCTGAGTGAGAACTTAAGGTACTTAAAGTACTCTTAAGTACTCTGAGGACCAGCTCTATTATGGTCCTTTTATTTATTCACCTTTTGCTCTTATTCCCTAAATCTTGCCTGTATTGCAAGTATTTGAGCTTGCCAGGAATCTGCCCCATGTTTACATAAATAAAGTGGAGTTTTATTACCATTTGGGGCTAAGGCTCAAATTGTAGGTTTATAGTTAAGGGTGTTGGCCAAGAAATTTCCTAGTCTAGGAAATATGGCTTATGTATGATCCTTCCTGGATGTGACACTCAGATCACGTGATAGATTATTATGTCATGATAGGTTATGGTGAACTTCAAGATAGAGCTAATGGGTAGTCTCCCTGGTAGATTTTATTTAAGTATCACTCCCTCTACTAAATGTTCAACTGAATTCCATGGTCACAAGAAAACTATTGCATTGATTATAAATAATATAAAACAAATGAAAGGCTCTCATTATTAAGATGCTGTTAACTTTTGAAATCAAATTATGGGTGCTTGAGGATTTTGCCTTGCTGAAATGCTAATTCTGGTGGGTCCCTGAGTGAACTTAGTTAGATGTTGTGTTATGAGTTGCAGTATAAGGATTTAAATAGGTTTCACTTATGTTCATGTTGGTTTCTTAGATTTAGGTATTTCATAAAGAATTTTTCAGCTAAGCCCTGTGATAAATTTTATTATTGCACGATGGCTCAATTACATAAACACTATTTAAAATCTAGGTATTATTAAGGGTTGAATAAGAAAATGAATTCTGGTACTCTTTTTCAAAACAAGGATAGATTTTTTTTTGCTTTTGATCTTCATATTTCTTTAGATATATATTGCTGTTGCCTTTTTGTAAATGTTCCATAATTCCATTAACATTTTGTTGATCTGTAAATTCCTATAAAGCTTGAATTTTTATTTTTTAATTTTTTTAGCTTGAAGTTTTAAAGGTGTAATTTCATATCCAATATTAATAGTGCTAAAACAAGCACAACAAAGGAAATAAAACCCCTAAAATTTAATGCCTCACAAAGGAAAACTGTGTTAAAATGTTGTCCTCTTATGAGTTAACATATGTATGGGAAATACACTTTAAATGAAAATGTATGGGCCCTAAAAGAGAGATAACTTTGTTTCACACTGAGCTGAAAGTTCAAAGAAATATCCATCATTCAGTTACCAGAATAGTAAACTAAATCAAGGGGGCAAGGAAAGAGAAAAGAGGAAATAAAGGAAAAGCAGGAGGTGAGTTAATAAAGAGCTATTGCTCGTGAACTAACTTCTTACAAAAATTATAGGAAAACAGCAGACAGGGCAACAGAGAGAAAATTGCATCAGGCTTCAGTGTTTATGTTTTTGATGGAAATGTACAAACCATTTCCATCTCTTGTGGTGCTGTCATGCTCCATCACTTTAGTCCATTTTCACCTTGCAGAGAAATTCTGAATGGGACTCCCTGTTCTGGCAGCTAATTAATCTCTCACAAGCCTGCTTTTGCAGCCTGTCTGCCTGGAATGCCCCACACCTTAAACCAATGACTCATGAGCAGATTTCTTTCCCTCTTGAGCGGTTCTCTCTTCCTTTAAGCTATTTGAAGACCCAGCTTTTCCTTTTTATCTGGGAAACTCTGTGAGCTATATCACTGAAGAATTCCTCCCTCTATCCCACCACCATAGATGAATATATTCTCAAATAACTGAATTGAGTTTTAATGAACAACAAATCCTAGATATAAACTGTGAATGTCCACAATAGTTTACCAATAATACATATATGCAAGGACACACATTACTAGAACAATACATTTTCCATGTATATGTGTGTTTATTAGATCTTCACTATAATGAAACACATATAATCTCATTTGTAATATTGTTGCATCTGCCTTTAAAAATACTACCAAACTTTGCAACAGGAGATTTTTTTTAGTGTAATGACAAATTATATATATTAAAAAAAACCTTTTAAGTTAAAAGCATAATCCTTTATAAATTGAAATACTTCAATTAAAAATAATATTACATTCAGATGTTTTCTATTTAACAAATACAGTCTTCTAAAAAGTTACAACTAATGAACTACTTATAAGTAGTAATGCTTAATTTTGCACAGATAGAACTTTATTTCAATAGCAATGGATAGAACGTTAAAAATATTAATCATACTTTTATTCCTTGTTTTTCCTGTTTCCAGATCATCTTTCTTTTTTATGAAATAATCTGTGTTGATTTTATTTTCTCTCATTTTTTAATTTAATCTTTTATGTGTTTTTATTTATTTTTTATTTTCTTTTCTCTTTATTCCCTTTTAATTAAACATAAAAGGCCTCTCAGCAGTTATGTAAACACATGCCTTTAGAAATGAGATGTATATGTTAATGGTACAGTTACTTTAATATTGAAGATTCTCTGTCCATCTATGAAGATGTATATGTACTCTATCCATGTGAGACATCCTTGATAAGAGAATAGGATCACTATAAATATTCAATGACTCATAGAAATATATATTCTAAAGTATTTACAATGTACTAAATATCAAGAAAGTGAAGGTATAGGGAAAAAGTATTCTGGTGAACCATATCTGTTTTTAGTTGTTCGGTTGAGGTAAAATGTGCATCCAGTGAAATGAACAGTTATTAAGTGTTCAATTAGATGAGTTTTATCAAGTGTATATACCTTTGAATATAATGAAGACATAGACTATTTCTATGACCACAGAGATTTTCCCTAACTTGAAGGAAGTGGGGGAAAAAGAACCTACTCCCTATAGCAAACACTTCTGGTTTCTACGACTATACATTATCTGTTCTTGAACTTCATATGAATGGAATTGTATAATGTGTATACTTACTTGTCTGGATTCTTTCATTCAGTGTTCTAGAAATTAGAGCATATTGTTTCAGTAATCAATAGCTTATTATGTTTCATCATAATCTAGTAAGTTAATACTGAACCACTTCATCTAAAAGGTAAGGACCTTAAAACAATGTGATTCCATGTTTATCTTTATCCCTGTGATACTGCTTTCTTGCATTTTATATCTGCATACTTAATACACACTCCAACATAATGGTGCTGTCTTTCATCAGTTTGTCTTTTAAAAATTAGGGGAAAAAAGGTATTTTATATTTACCCACATATTTATCACTTCAAATGACTACATTCTTTTCTCTATACAGATGTTTCCATCAGGTATCATTTCCATTCAGTCTGAATAACTTCTTTTCAGTATTTCTTGTTGGAAAGATTTGCTAGTGTTAAATTTTCTCAGCTTTCATTTATCTGAAAATTTATTTCATTCTCATTATGGAAAGTATTTTTAACTGATTATTAAATTTTCAGCCCTTAAGCATGTCCTGTTATATTCTGTCTCCTTTTCTTGTTGAGAAGTAAGTTGCTATGTGTCCCATTGTTTCCTATGTGTTATGTTTCTAGGGCGCCTGGGTGGCTCAGTGGATTAAAGCCTATGTGTTATGTTTCTTTTATCTATAGCCACTTAAATATTTTTATTTTATACTTAGTTATGTTGTGTCTATGATATACTTAGGTATGTTGTATCTGTTATTAATTATGCTTGGATTTTGCTGAGCTTCTTGGATCTGTATATTGATATTTTTCACCAAACTGGGTAATGCTGAAAACATTATTTCTTCAGAAATGTACTACCCCTCCTTTCTCTCTTTCCTACTCTTCACCTACCTGGAAACCCATTATATATACATTAGACTACATGATATTTCTCCACTGATGACTGATGTATGACCTATGTTTCTTAATATTTTTCTCTGCTTTTCTAATTAGATAATTTCTATTGATCCATATTCAGGTCCACCAATCCTTTTTTCTGTAATATCTAATCTGCTATTTTGCTCACTCAATAATCTATTTCACATATTGTACTTATTAATTTATCTGTGTGCTTCTTTTTTATAGTTTCCATTTATCTTTTGAGATTCTTTATTCACACACCCATTATAACTATCTGTATTTTTTTTTATTCTTAAACATATTTCTTTCCTTCTGCCATTTATATTTAACAACTAGCTAGCCCAATAAAATATAGGTCATAATAAAAAGAAACCAACCCCAAACTTATGAAGAATTGCAAAAAATGGAAGAATAAATTAATATAGACTAAATTCAACTAAAACACTTACAGTGCATAAGGAATTACCTAAACACAGTTATCAATAATTCATAGACAGCATTCTGTATTTTCAAAGAAATTACAGAAATGACATTTTTAAGTTTATTTTATATAATAAAACATCAAAAGTGCTAAAGCATTCCGTTATCATTTTATAAGACAGTACATACAAATGAAAAGTAGATTAAGAAATATCAGGAAATAAGTGAAATAGAAAACATAAAAGCTTTTGATGGCTCACACACACACAAATAAAAATAAGCACAATTGATAATTATAAAGAACAGGTGTGAAAAATGGAAACTTTATATATAAGGATAGAAGTGTCATAGACAAAATGTTAAATGTAGGGACAGAAAGAGACAAAATAAAATTAAAACAGTTGGAAATTAAACATAGTTGGTATTTCTAAAGAAAAAAAAAACTGGAATAAATGGAATAACCAAAGTCTAAGAATAATAGGTGGAAATTTCTATCAAGTCATACAATGATAAAATTTCTGAACTGCAGTGTTTGTGCAAGAGCTATGAGAGTTATTTCACATAGAAAGCAAATCATCCACAAGGGTAGTTGGGCAGAAATGGGAAGAGAGATTAGGTGGTCCTCAGACTTTGCCTGAACATGGGGCATGAACAGGGGAGTATTTCTTTACAAAAATTTGAGAACTGATGATGTCAGATATTATAGCCAGTCAAAATTGTTCTTGAGGTACTATAGAATTTTCCTTTAAAATGTGGTTCTTGTATGTGTTTGCCATTTATAAAACTACCTTGTGCCTCAGATACTTAAGTTATCTTCATTAGCACTGTGTAGACAGCATAGGAAACATGTAGGTGCTAATTCCTGAAATGTGAACTCTTCATTTCTCTCTATACAGTGAAAGATGCAGACACACTTTGTATGGACATACAGATTCTGTGAACAGCATTGAGTTTTTTCCTTGCTCCAACACTCTTCTCACCGGTTCTGCAGATAAGTCCCTGTCTGTATGGGATACAAGAACAGTATGTAAATTATTAGCCCTTTTTCTAGGTTTTGATAAGTCTAATCACTCTTGGTCATTCTTTAGGTATGAGGTAGAACTTATGAAGTGATTATGCAAGAATGATAGTAAGCTCCTATTTATAAGATCTCAATGTATTCCTATCTACCCTGCCTCCTAAATGTAAGGCTTATAAAAATAATGCAACTACTTCATTAAACATTAATTCAACAATTATTGAGATAGAAATTCTGCTGGTGCAGGGAATATGAAAGGGGAACACATATTGCTTTCCCTTAAGGATCTTGTAGCAAAGAGAAACAAGAGATTATCTTAATGCAGTGAGATATGTTTTTAAATGGGAGAACATATAAGGTACAGGAGGAAAGCAAGAACTGTTATTTGCCTAAAAGGGTATGGATGGCTTCCAAGAGGAGTTTGTGCTTGAGCTGAGATGTGGACGATAAGTAGGATGTACCAGGTAGTTTCAAGAAGGGTGGATTCCGGGAATGGCTAGTACAAAGCGATCGAAATATGAGGCTGCAATAGCATGTTCTAGGAATAATGGTATGCATGAATAGAGCTTACGGAAGAAGAAAGAAATGGCAGGGAAGAATATACAGATAGACAAGGACAAGATCATGATATGACTCAGGTTTTATAGTGTTTCAGAGGGAAACTGTTAGAATATGAAGGAAGCCGGGTAGCATAATCAAATTTGCCTTTAAGAAAGACTAATATAATATGGTAGTTGAGTAAACAAGTCAGTTTTATTGAGGAAGCTGGTACAACAGGCTATGAGCAGATACGAATTTGAACTGGGAGACTTACAAAAACTGTGGGGAATAGATTAAAGTCAGGAGGTTTAACTCTTGGAATTTTTTTTAAGTGTTTTATTTATTTATTTGAGAGAGAGAGAGAACACATGCTGTGGGGAGGAGCAGAGGAAGAGGGAGAAGCAGAATCTGCACTGAGCAGGGAGCAAGACACAGGGCTCAGTCCCAGGAGCCTGAGATCATAACCTGAGCCAGAGGCAGATGCGTAACTGACTGAGCCACCCAGATGCCCCAACTCTCAGAATTTGAAGAGTGATTGGAGGTAGAGATTATGGGAGGAGAAAGTGTGTAAGGTAACAAGGGGTGTCAGTTTGTCCAAGACTGAAGAATCTCTTGGGTCATGAGACTTTCAGTGGTAAAACCAGACAGTCCTAACTCACTGTTGCTTCAACAGAGAAACAGATGTAAAGAAATGATGGGTATTAAAGAGGACATGTGCTGTGATAAGCACTGGGAGTTATATGCAACTAATGAATCACTGAACAGTACATCAATAACACTAATGATGTACTATATGTTGGCTAACTGAACATAATAAAATTTAAATGGAGACAGAAGGTGGAAACTCATTTTCAAACACTTTGGATGTGAAGATGAAGAGAAGAAAAGGCTATAGCTATAGGGTCAAAATAAAAACAAAGGGTCCTCCTTTGTCTAGATAGCAAACAGCAGGCTTATTTGTGTAGGGAAAGAGCAGGGGAGGAGAAAGGGATTGAAGATGGAGGAAAGAGGAGATATAGCACAGAGGCTTACTGCGCACAGATTTTAGTAATTTGAGAAATGCCAAGATATGCAAGACAAGGTCTCCATATCCTTTCTTAGCAACATTTGATGAGGATAACAAAGAAAAAAGGACTCCAGGAGACTATACAAAAAAGAAGAAATATGCATAGTTTCTGATTTCTGGGTCAGTAAAGAAATACAACTTATAATTTCTCCCATTTATCTTCCCATAAAAGACACATGACTAAAATCAATAAAGGAATATGATGATGAACATACAAATGGTGGGAATAGCAATCCATTTCAATATGGGAGGCACAGTTTAGTGTTTTGAGACAAATTAATTTGGGAGGAATAGAAAACAAGAAGTCCTCAGGTTCACATATTACAGAAAAAGACTACAAATGTCTTAGGCACCAACTTTACATGTTGCAGAAATTCAGACTTCTGATGAAGCAGAAGTCAAAAGGCACTAGGGGGAAAGTGTGTCAGGCATGACTTAATAAAATCAGAATGACTTTTGTTGAGTGCATAGGTCCCGCAGCCTCCTCCTTGCTTTAAAGTAGCTTAGATCCTGATGCAGCAGAGTTCATTCCTGCTAATGGAGCATCAATGGAAAAGAAAGATTTTCAAATGCATTTAGCCTAAATGCTTAGATGTGAAGTGCATATAAAAGCAATTGATAAAGGAAAACCCACAGAGAAAATATTAATTGAGCAGTGACCTAAATTTTATGTTCATTTTCTCTTGATTTCAGGGTTCCCTCCCCAAAAGTGCTATAACTGAATGTTCTCAGAAAACATGTCTCTTATTTATTTTTACTCATATGAAAAACTGAAGCATTAATGCTTAGGAGTAAAATTGTTTGTTAAGAGAAGTTGCCTCTATGTATCTGCCTTAAATGCACAGAGCTGTGTACTGATGGTAACCTTCCTACCTGATGTTGCAAGCTCTTTTTGTATTGTTTTTATTCCCCATGGTAGAGCAGAAAAAAGAAATTCACCACAGAACAGGGCCTTTAGTATACATTAGCATAGCACTGGATTAAATGTATGTTCATAGAAAGTTTGTGAATCTCAAAAGTATCTCGTAGTTCATATAAATATAAATACATGTATTAAGTTGGTTTAATGGCAAATTAAAATTTATATTACTATGCATGCTGGTATGAAATTAATTAATACTAAGGGGCTTCTGGGTGACTCGGTCCTTTAAGCATCCAACTCTTGATTTTGGCTCAGGTCATATTTCAGGGTTGAAATGAGATTGGGCCCACCCTTGGAATCTGTGCTTAGTGGAGAGTCCATTGGAAATTCTCTCCTTCCCCCTCTACTCTTATCCTTGCTCATGAGCTCATGCACTCACTCTCTCTCTGTCACATAAATAAATAAATCTTAAATAAATAAATAAATCTTAAATAAATAAATAAATGTAAGTCAAAACTAGGAAAAGGACTCTAAAATATTTTGATGTGGGACGCCTGAGTGGCTCAGTTGGTTCAGCGGCTGTCTTCGGCTCAGGTCACGATCCCAGCATCCTGGGATGGAGTCCCACATCGGGCTCCTTGCTCGGCAGTGAGCCTGCTTCTCCCTCTGCCTCTGCCTGCCACTCTGTCTGCCTGTGCTCACTCCTGCGCTCTCTCTCTATCTGACAAATAAATAAATTAAAAAAAAAATCTTAAAAAAAAATATTTTGATGTGAATGAAATGTGCATAAATGATAGTAAATGCATCATTGATTTGAAATAAAACCATTTAGGGGCGCCTGGGTGGCTCAGTGGGTTAAGCCTCTGCCTTTGACTCAGGTCATGATCTCAGGGTCCTGGGATTGAGCCCCGCATCCGGCTCTCTGCTTTGTGGGGAGCCTGCTTCGCCCTGCCTCTCTGCCTACTTGTGATCTCTCTCTGTCAAATAAATAAGTAAATAAATGTCTTTAAAAAAAGGAAATAAATAAAACCATTTAATGAGTGTATTTTCTGAAAACATTTTCTAAACATATAGTAAAAAATATTTAAATTTGCATTATATAATTTAGAGTTAGCATGTAAAACAAAGGGAAATTCACTTATTTTATTAATAATTAGACAATACAAGTTATGAACTAAAATATTAATATAAAATTCTACAAATAATATACAACTTTAGAATTTTTTAAATTTAATTTTTTTCAGTGTTCCAGAATTCACTATTTATACACCACACCCAGTGCTCCATGCAATACGTGCCTTCCTTAATACCCACCACCAGGCTCACCCAATGTCCCACCCCTCTCCCCTCCAAAACCCTCAGTTTGTTTCTCAGAGTCCACAGTCTCTCATGGTTTGTTTCCCCCTCCAATTTCCCCCAACAACTTTAGAATTAAACAACATTTAGAATTAAATTGTTTAGAGATAAACAAACTTCAGAATTAAACAGTAAAGTCACAACAACTTTAGAATTAAATAAAATGTTTTCCTAAATTTCCATTAGGCAGTCCTGATTTTGTTTCATAACCACCTCATTTATTTAAAACATAAAATAAAGAAAACCTTGAAAAAACTAGATTTGTGTTATATCTTGTGGATATCATATGAAATTATTCACTGTCTGAACCATCCCAATGGTTCATAAAAGAGTTAAAAGGAAAATTTATTTTTGTAGTTGAATATTAAGAGCTATTGAAAGAGAAAAGCAGGATAGCTATAGTTTCTACCGAGAGTAAAAACTATATGACGTTATTGATATGGATGGCACTGTTTAGTCTTGTAACATGAACTGCATCTGTAGTATGCCAGTATTCTTCTTCTTTATAACTTTTAGATTATGTTAATTCCTTGGTAAGTGATAAACTGTCTAGTTACACTGAAAGTCTGAACCTAAAAAGAGATGAATGGCTTCTCTCTCTTCTTAGTAAAGCAAGGACAGCCCATTTTGTCACCTCAATGTGATCAATTACTACTGAGACATCCTCTAAAATATTTTTTGATGAAACATGAAAATGACCAGTGGATTATATTCCTATAAATTAATTTTAAACCTCTTTCTCCCATTTCCAAACATATACTAGTCTTAAATCATTAACCTAATCTAACAGCTCATTGTCAAAGATAATGAATGTGGAGACCTCCAAGTCAGTCTCTAAGTCAACTGGACAGTTCAGCTCTGAATTCTGTGGGAGATGAGGAGAGGAATATAAATCTCTATAATTACCATGTGGAGGCTATTAAATAGCTTGCAGTTTGAAAACTCATGAACTTGTTCTGTTTTAAAGAATTACATGCCAAAAGAGTATTTTTCCCCTCAAAGTTATGAAACAGTGAAATTATTTTATTAAAATTGAAAAATAAGATAGTTACTTTGCCATAAAATGATGTATAATATAGGACAGTTAGTGAATAGTTACAAGGACCTCTCAAAAAGTGACATGAAAAAGTACCCAACATACATCAGTGATTTGGAAGCCCATTTAAAATAAATGCAATGAGATTTTTAATCATTCATAAGTCCAGTGAAAATATTAAGCTTTAAAATTTTTTTAAAGAATGTGTACACTGTATAGTAAAACATAGAATGGGATAAATAATACATCTCTGAATTGTTCAGAACTGGGCTGGCAACAGTCAGAGCTGCTGACATTTTGTCTCTTGTGAAGAATTGGACACAGAGAGGTCATGGCTGAGACTGCCTTTGGTGGCTGTGCCATGCCCCCTAGACTAACTGCTGGCTTTTATCCAGCATACAATGTTGTCATGACTTAGCTTTAGCCAGAATATCCAGTAACTGATCACTGTGAATTCCTGTAAAGTGGAGAAACTAACTCACCAAAAAGTTATACTGTTAGGTCCTGTCTGGTACCTAGCCCTGTGTTAACTCCACGGTTCAACCTGCACCCTGCATACACCTCTTGGTTTCCCTTGATGGGATCTCGTGAACTCTCAGAGGAGCCTATCATTTTTCGGAAGCTAAAACTGTGGAAATAAATGCAGAGCGTGCACCTTCTCTCTCTAGGATTTATTCCTCAGACACATTCGATTTAGCAATCTGCATGGAAGATCTTTTTGCCAGACAACATCTTGGGTTCAGGATTATTGATTGTGAGAGTCCCTGCCATCAGTGAACACATAGTCTATTAATTACTCTGCAGTGGTAATAAAGATAAAAAGATATGCATACATAAAGACAAGTTATTTTAAAGTACTATAGTAATTACTATATAAAACTATGCCTTTGGCTTTTTGTACTCACTATTCCAAGAGGTGATTGGATGACTCACACTGATTGGATACCTCCTATGTGTCATCACTGTGCCTATACCATCTATGTAATGCTTACTGGAATTACCATTATTGTCTGTATTAAACATTGAAAAAAACAAAGGCGAGAGACTGCAGTTTATAATCAAACCTGAAGCGCCTGGAGCCACGTTAAGCAAAAGAAGTGAAAACAAAATGGAAAGACAACCTACTGAATGGGAGAAAAATGTTGACAAATCATATATTTGATAAGGGGTAAAGATTCAAAGTATATAAAGAGTTCATACAACTATAGCAAAAAACCCCCAAACAATCAAATTAAAAAATGGGCAGAGGAGAGTCAAGATGGCGGAGAAGTAGCAGACTGAGACGACATCAGCCAGCAGGAGATCAGCTAGATAGCCTATCAAACCATTCCGAACACCACGAATCCAACAGGAGATCAAAGAGAAGAAAAACAACAATTCTAGAAACAGAAAATCGACCACTTTCTAAAAGGTAGGACCAGCAGAGAAGTGAATCCAACGTGACGGGAGGATAGACACCAGGGGGAGGGGCCGTCTCCTGGCAAGCGGCGGAGCACAAAATCAGGACTTTTAAAAGTCTGCTCCACAGAGGGACATCACTCCAGAGACTAAACTGGG
>ML107951.1:0-36112 GCA_003697995.1 Taxidea taxus jeffersonii
AGATTGATTTTACCCTCATACGTTAGCCGGTTACTGTTTGACAGATGGTGGCGAAAGTTAAGAGACTTCCAGGTCAGAGAAAAAGGACTTAATTACTCACAGTACAGCAGGTAGCATAAGCATCAGATTTATTTGCATCAGTTCCCCTTGCCTCCCATGTCTGATGCGAAGGGTTCAGGTGCATGCTCATGTAGGCCACGGGTTGCATTACAGAAGAGGAACAAACACTGAGCTTGGAGAACCTGCCATTTCTTAGCAGGGAGTAAGCAGGCTTGTTCTTTGTCCCAGAGGAAGACATTACCTCATCCTTCAAGGTTTCTTGCTGCAAACACAGTCAGAGAAATGGCCCAAGGAAAGAGCAACCAAGTCCTTAAAATCTTGTCATACCCAGCAAGATGGAAAGGAGCACAAGAGACCTGTGAAGGAATGTCTTCCAATATACAGTTCCTCCAAAAATCACTTTTACCTAGGGAAATCCTCAGAAGAGAAATTCATGCTCTTGCTCTCTCTCTCTCTCTGTCTCTCACACACACACACAGTATAGTATATATATATCTATATGTATAGATATATATATACACATATAATGTATAATATTCCAGGATGGGAAAGGAATCTGGCTATGGGTTTGCTCACCAGAAGCATGGACCTGTGATGGCTAAAAGGGCCACATTTCCTTGAGTGTCATATTGCACAAAGGTTAGGAACATTGACTCTGGAACCAAGATAGTCTGGATTTGAATTCTTACTCTGCTACTTTCTAGCTGTTACATCCTTTTAAAAAAAAAATTATTTATTTGTTTGAGAACGAGAGAAAGAGAGAGAGAATGAGTGGGGGAAGGGGCAGAGGCAGGGGCAGAGGGAGAAGCAGGATCCCCGCTGAGCAGGGATCCCCCCTGCAATGAGGTGGGCTGGATCCCAGGACCCTGGAATCATGACCCAAGCCGAAGGCAACCACTTAACTGACTGAGCCACCCAGGCACCCCAGCTGTTACATCCTTGGGCAAGTTATTTAACTTGCCTATGTCTCATTTCACTCATCTGTAAAATGGGGGCACAACACCCAGAAAGAGTTTGTTTGGTAAATGCACTTCTCATTTTGCTGGGGATTATTATTCTAGGCCACCTGACCAACGGTGGAATGATCTAATGGCACTTCATCAGGTAGGGATAATGGTCTGCTGACCTGGAAACTCTGCCTCCAATATTTTAGTTATTCTGCTTTGATGCTTAGTACTGATCAAAATGTGAACCAGAGAGGTGGCTCGGAGGGAGGCCAGGCATATACTGCTCTTGCTATGCAAATACCTTAATCAGAGTCTAGGTTTATTAGTTTAAATGTTTTTAAGTGGTGATAAGGAGCTAAGGCGGGTTAGACTCTTGATATACATACAGCTGGCAGTTACCGTCTTGAAACGCAGAACCACTCATTGCTGAATTTAACTGCTTCTCTTTTTGTAGTGAACGTGGTGGAGGCACTTCAGGAATTCTGGCAGATGAAGCAGTCCCGTGGGGCAGACTTGAAGAATGGGGCTCTGGTGGTTTATGAGATGGTTCCCTCCAACAGCCCTCCCTACGTCTGCTATGTCACTCTGCCTGGGGGAAGCTGCTTTGGGAGTTTCCAGGTAAGAGTTGCAAGCAGGCAGTAGCAAAGATAAATGCTTGGCTGCTAGTAGTGGTTTTCTCCATCACTTTGGCCATTTTTTAGTGTCTGAAATCACATATTTGAACACCTGAACCAGTTCTGGGCACATCATTCTGATAAGCCTCTGAGGTTCATTTAACCACAAAAGAACCTCGGTAGCTTCTCTTTCAGCCTGCAAAAAAACACGTCCACTTTGAATTGGATTCCTTATGAATAGGCCCTTTCTCAGTGTATCAGACTACCAGCACCTAGCCCATGTTCTAATCTGGCCGTCCAACTTCCTGCCATCTCGATTGGAGAACACAGAATAGTATTCCTTGCCCCCAGTGTTTTTTCATAGGCAATTACTAAAGAAAGCAATGTTTCAGTTCTTTAAGAGGTCAAAGAGGAGGGACTATGTATGGTGGAGATAGTACTCATCTAAGAGTTAGAAGATCCAAATTCTTATTTTCTTTACTGCCAGGAGGGCAAGTCAGGTAAATTCTCTGGGCCTCAGTTTGCCCATCTGTAACATGAAGGAGATAAATTAGATTATTTCTAAAATCTTTCTAGGGCTAGCACTCTACAGTTCTATGAAAGAACTGTGATATAGGATGATGAACAGTGGTTGCTGTTATAGGGTAATAAGAAATTTGACTAGCAGTCTTTGTTGGCTTCCACCATGATGTACCATGGCCAGGGCCAAGAAGTTGCAGAAGGTGATGGTGCAGTCCATCATCCTCATCTCCAGATACTTGCAAAATAGATCTCGGATTCAGGTGTGGCTTCCTAAGAAAGCAAACATGTGGATTGAGGGCCGTATCATTGGTTTTGATGAGTACATGAACCTCATATTAGAGGATGCCGAAGAGATTCGTCCTAGAACAAAATCAAGAAAACAACTGGGTCAGATCATGTTAAAAGGAGATAATATTATCCTGCTCCAAAGTGTCTCCAAACTAGAAACGATCAGTGAAGTGAGAAATTTTCGAGAAGACCATGTAGTTTGTTTCTTTAGAGGTCCTTTGTTGGGAGTATAGTTCTAAAACATTTGTTTGTATTGTTTTGATTACCTTTAAGTTATTACCAGAACACAATAAATGCTGTGGCATTGTTTTTATTTAAAAAAAAAGAAGAGGGCTCACTTCGGCAACACATATACTACAACTGAAACGATACAGAGAAGATTAGCATGGCCCTTGTACAAGGATAACATGCAAATTCTAAAGTGTTCCACATTTTTGAATTGTTGAACACTGAATAACTAATGATGTACTGTGTGCTGGCTAACTGAACGTAATAACAAAAGAAAGGAAAAGAAATTTGACTAGTGTGAATATTGTCATCAAAGATGGATTCTTTGACATCACCCATAGGAAGGTAGCTTTCTGAAATATCAACTTAGAGTCTGAATAGGAATTTAGAGGAGATGATAGACATTTTGTTGTGTTTTTATGGTTTGTATAACCCTTTGTCAAAGTTATAACCCCTGCTATGTGCTTCCATAACCCCTTGAACTTCCCTTATCATGTCACTTATCACAACATATCATAATTGATTATCTCACCTAGTGGATTATGCTCGGTAGAGGCAGAGATTGTGTCTGTCTTCTTTCTTGTTCAATTTTAAATCCTTACTACCAACTCAGCATCCAGCAAAGAGTAGGCACTTAATAAATCCATGGCATGAATGAGGGCCATTGTGGTTCAGCTCCTGCCTCAAACAGAAAAGTCCTAAGGAGACTTCATTTCAAATACAGTGACTAAATTTTTTCTCTCAGAAGCCCAGCCGTTTCAGAGAAATAAATATATGCTCATGATGACTAATGTTTATACTTTCTCTTCTAGAGAATAAGATCTTCCTTCTCTCAGGTCATCTTATTACTGAATAAGGATTTGATAATATTATGGTGATGTCCATAACTGGACCATCATAGTAATTTGATTTCTGTTCCGCCCACCCCCAAAGAATAGAATTATCTATCTTGGCTTCTTTTAGCTTATATCTCTTATGTCCATTTTGGCAGGTGAAATTTCTCCTGGTGGTTTTCTTCATGGACGACTTTTCAGGAATAGCACTACACTAGAAAGAGCAGCAGGCTAGTGAGTAGAGACAGACAGTAGTGAACAGAGAAATTGAGGAAGATGACTTAAGGTTAATGCACCAAGCACCATATTCTGAGAGAGCTGTCAGCTCAAAGAAATCGGGAGTTATTGATACTGAGGGTAGTTAATTAGCGAACATATGCTGATCGACTTTTAAAAACTGTAATATTACTTCCTTCCTTTCCTCTAATCCTAATCATAAATGACAGAGGCCACAGAGGCCTTTGAGGCTGCCAGTGATGATGAATTATAAAGGAATGCTATAGTGCCTGGGGATTTAAGGTTGAATGATTTAAGACTTCTAAAATCAGACTTGTTCTATGATACCCATGCTGGATACAATGTAAAAAACATGAATTAACTTTTAATTTTTTTTCTTGGTTTGTTCAGGTCAGCTTTCCTTCTCTTTGTCACCCCTCTCCTCTTTATTTCCACTGGGGAAAAAAAAGACTAAATTCCTTCTTCAGATCTTGGACTCTGTTCAAGGATAGCTCATTGACTCACTGCATTACTGGGGGAAATGCCTGCTTGAAGCTAAAAGCAAAGTCCAAGAACCCCAGATGGGTGCTTCTGGTAGAGACTAGAGGTCTTCTCTGCAGAAGCAACCTAGACACAGATTTGTTCTACTCTTAGGGTATCTAGAAGAGTGAAGACAAATCTTGCCTGTGCACAGAACAGGAGAACAAGATAGAGATTTTGAACGGGCTGGGCAGAATCTGGCTTTTGAGTAATGAATTCTGTCGACAGTTTAAACAGGGATATTTTTTATATCCAGTGATTATGTGCTGACTTCAGCAGCCTTCCTCATTCTGCATTCAATTTGGTATGAGCTATCGCTGTCTCCAGTTCCTTAATGACTTCAGGATGTTGAATCAAAATTATGTTTCCAAATGCCTCAACCATTTTACAATACAAACTTTGGAGAGTGTGCTGAATGAACTGATTTATCCAACCCAGCATCTTCTTTCCCAGTGTTTCCCCTCCCACCATTCCTTCTGCTCTCTTAGATATACGCATGGATATGTTTTCTCTCTCCCTGCTCTGCCTAGTTTTGCCCCACAAAAGCTGAGGCCCGGCGGAGTGCTGCAAAGATTGCACTGATGAACTCTGTGTTTAATGAACATCCTTCCCGAAGAATCACTGATGAGTTCATTGAGAAGAGTGTCTCTGAGGCTCTGGCGTCTTTCAATGTAAGTTACTGGGAGTTGAAAGAAAGGACAGTGGGGGCTGGGAGAACTGGCTGGTTGGGAAGTCTGGGAAATCACTGGGAAACAGAGCAGGAATTCTTTTCTTTCCTGTCTGTACCTCCTTCTGTTTATTCTCTATCGCTCTGTGTATTATATGTTCCCTATGTCTCAGTCACTGATTCTATGTGTATGTTTATGTTTTTGTTGCTATTTTGCTGCTTTCATTGTATCTCTTTGGTATCTAGAAACCTTTAATTCAAGATCTGTGGAATTTTAGAGTATTCCAAAATAAAAACTGAGCTTGAATTCTACTTTCCCAATTTTGGTGTAAGAACTTACTCCCTGGGGCTCCTGGGTGGCTCAGTGGGTTAAGCCTCTGCCTGCAGCTCAGGTCATGATCTCAGGGTCCTGGGATCGAGCCCCTTCGAGCAGGAAGCCTGCTCCCCCCCACACCCCCGCCTGCCCTGCCTGCCTCTCTGCCTACTTGTGATCTCTCTCTCTGTCAAATGAATAAATAAAATCTTAAAAAAAAAATTACTCCCGTCTTCCTTCAATGTTTGTTTTATTTGTTTGTTTGTTTGTTTGTTTATGAAGGCTTCATGCCTAGCATGGAGCCCAGTGCGGGCTTGAACTCTTGACCCTGAGATCCAGACTTGAGCTGAGGTCCAGAGTTGCTTAACTGCCTGAGCAACCCAGGCACCCGTTTTTTTTTGTTGTTGTTGTTATTCTTTTTTTTTATGACTGTTCTTATTGCCAGTTGTCTCCCTTACTTCATCTATTAATAAAGAACACTTTATAATACAGTGTCATATTTCCTTTTTTCCTTTCTAGGAATGGGGTGGATAATTTATTTAGTCTCCTTAAAAAGCTTGTCTATTCTTTCAAGTGAGATGATAATGATAGCCATAGCTAATCCTAATTGAGTATTTACTTTGTGCCAGGGACAATTCCAGGGAATTTATATGTATTTTATCTCATTTGATCATCACAATAATGGCTAAGGTATAGGAACTGTTTTTACCCCTATTTTACAGATGAGGAAACTAAAAATATGGAAGTGCAATTTTGCCTGAAGGGATGTAGCTAGGAAGTGATAGAGCCAAGACTGGAGCCCAACTGGACTTAGAATTTTCTAGCTCAGGAGTACATCTTAGAAATGAATGCTGCCTGGGATACCTGGGTGGCTCAGTGGATTAAGCCGCTGCCTTCGGCTTGGGTCATGACCTCAGGGTCCTGGGATCCAGCCCCACATTGGGCTCTCTGCTCTGCGGGGAGCCTGCTTCCTCCTCTCTGCCTGCCTCTCTGCCTACTTGTGATCTCTGTCTGTCAAATAAATTAAAAAAAAAAAATCTTAAAAAGAAATGAATGCTGCCTTCTTTCTTCCTTTCCACAAGTTCACTGATAGGCTGATGAAGTCAGACAAATTCTCTGTTTCTGTTCTTTTTGAATTTAAGACGTAATTACATGTACTAAACCACTCGGTTATCTGTTCATGTATTTACTAGTGTTGAACACTTTATTTCATTTTTTAAAAAAGATTTATTTATTTATTTGACAGACAATGAGAGCAGGAACTCGAGCAGGGGGAGTAGGAGAGGGAGGAGCAGGCTCCCTGCAAGCAGGGAGCCCGGAGCCCATTGTGGGGCTCAATACCAGGACCCAGGACCCCGGAATTATGACCTGAGCCGAAGACAGATGCTTAATGACTGAGCCACTCCTGTTGAACACTTTAAATCATAAAATGGCTTCCCTCTGTTACCCAGGACCCATATGATTTTCTCCTGTTTCTCTTTGCCCCAGTCAGCAGTATCTACAGGGAATAAAAACAATTTTTATATTAATTAAATTCAATTAAAATGAGGAAAGTACACTTACCACTCTTAAGTCACCTAATGCATTATACAATGAAACATTAGTTTGGATTATAAAAAGCGATGGTTCATCATTTTGAAATTATGGTTCTACTAGTTATGTGACTTCGAACAAGTTACTTAATCTAAATATCAGTTTCCTCATCTGTAACAATTATATCTATCACATAGGCTTATTAGATAGAAGAACATATATTCAAGCACTTAGTGTATGTTACTTGTTTAGATGCCTTTGGATGCAAGTAATAGAAAAATCTCACTTCAAACTGACTTAAGGGAATAAATTGAGAAAGGAAATTTAATCTCTAACGTGATAGGAAGTTCAGAAGTAAAGATTTCAGGGCTGTTTGATTCCATGGATCAAGAATGTGAATGTCATCATCTACTGGCCTAAATTCTTTCCATCTCTCCAATCAGCCATCCTCTAGATATTGGCTTTGTCCTTGGGCTGGCTTCCCTTAGGGTGGAGGGCAGCTACAGAATTTCAGACATTAAAGCAGACATAACTACAGTTAGAGATGGAAAGAGACCATTTTTCTTTCTTTCTCTCCTTTCTTTCCCTCTCTCTTTCTTTCTCTTTATTTTTTTAAAGTAGGCTCCACACCCAACCCAATGTGAGGCTTGAACTCAGGACCCTGGGATCAAGAATCACATGCTGTACCAAATGAGCCAGCCAGGTGCCCTGAAACTTCTAGTATCTCTTTAGTAGTAAGGAATCTTTTCCCGGAAACCCCCCCAGCAGACCTTCCTCCTACCTTCCGATGGCCAGAATTCCCACCTTAAAACCATTTATAAGCAAAAAGGGTTAGGATTTACCCAGTGGAATTAGAGGATAAAATCATTCTTCCCTGAGAGAGACACATGGGAGATGGATAGGTACTGGAACAAGATTAAGATTCTATAGTAGGGGGGCGCCCGGGTAGCTCAGTGGGTTAAAGCCTTTGCCTTCGGCTCAGGTCCTGGGATCAAGCCCCACATCGGGCTCTTTGCTCTGCATGGGGCCTGCTTCCTCCTCTCTCTCTGCCTGCCTCTCTGACTACTTGTGATCTCTGCCTGTCAAATAAACAAATAAATAAAGATTCTATAGTAGGGAAGAAGGAAATAGCTGTCACCAGCAATGTCTACTACAAAGCATTTAGGCAGTATAAATTAGTATTATTCCTGCCATTATTTGTTTGATTAACCCCTCAAAATTGAGAACTTGATAGATTTCTCATTAATTTTCCAGTAGAATTGCCATATCCCAAGTAACATTGATTTGGTATTAGCCATGGGTAAAGGGTGATGTTCACATTTCTTTGCTTTCAGCCTTTGTTCTTTTAAAGTCCTGACTTGGAGACCGTATGTCTTGACAAATCACCCAGCCTCTGTAGGTCTGAGTTTCTTCATTTGTAAAATGAATAGGTTGAATTATATTAACTCTAATTTCTTTGCAATAATATTCTAATGTTCCTGCCATGTATCAAATATTCTGTGATTAAATGTGTACTGAATAAATGGGTTCATTTATAGCCATGTTAGATGTAGAAGTGTGACAGGAGGTAGATCTTGTGGGACAACTTATGGCACAATGTGTGGGTCATGCCACTTTGCTGTACTTCGAATAGGTTTCTGTTGTGCCATAATACTGAGCCCCTCAGCTTTCAAGGGACTGAGAAAGGCCCAGGGAAGATGGCCTTCTCTGCCAGCAGCCTCTTCTGTATACCCTAGTTGTTTGTACAGAGGCGATCATTACTTTCTTTTTTTTCATGCCATGGAAAACTCTGGAGGTACTGAATAAGGTATCATATTGAATATTACAGGAAAAATGAAACTGGTTACTTGCGTCAGGGCCCTAAATGCTAATAGTGAAGATTACCTTTTTCTTTCCTCCCTCTAGCTTTTCATTTTTATTTTTTATTTTTATTTTTTTTTATAAGAATTATTTATTTATTTATTTTTCAGAGAGAGTGAGCACAGGCAGACAGAGTGGCAGGCAGAGGCAGAGAGAGAAGCAGGCTCCCTGCCAAGCAAGGAGCCCGATGCGGGACTCGATCCCAGGACGCTGGGATTATGACCTGAGCCGAAGGCAGCCGCTTAACCAACTGAGCCACCCAGGCGTCCCTAGCTTTTCATTTTTAAATCCAAATTTTGTGATCTTTGTTTTGCCATGAAGGTTAACTACATGTTGGCATGTTGTTTCTCATGAGCCACAAAACAGTATGGGTTGATCCTATGTAGTTCTGACTTCTTGTTGACCCTAGCAGAGTGAAAACAAATAATAAGTTAGCACTTATGATATACTTACTGAGTGCATTGAATTATTTTAGAAGTAGTGCATATATAGTAAACCCCCATGAAAAGTGCCCCATAATGAACTGAATTTGGATTTGGATATAACTTGATTGGCTCCTGACTTCTACTTAGTCCCATTTTTCAAAAAGAGTAGAATCTTAGGTATAGGGCAGGAATGGTCATGTAGAACGAGCTAGAAAGAACAGGCAACTTCTCAGGAAGCAGGAAGAGAAAGTTGGGTACTTGTGTTCCCAGTAGTCTCCTGGCTTTATTTTCCTAGATCGAGTTGACAAAAGGTCACCAATAAACCAGGACATGCCTTTATTTTGGAAGTCCCAGCCAACTCCCGGGTTTGGAATTATCTCTAATAATGTTAAACCACCACCAAACAGCACGAAACCAGATCCAGTACTGGAATGGATTTGGATTGTGTAACTGGATACCCAGCCTAATGTAACAATGTACCACATTTTATATAATTGGAGTTTTTAAACCACATATATCCCTTCTTAAATATTTTTTATTTTTTAAAAAGATTTTACTTATTTACTTGAGGGAGAGAGCACAAGCAACAGAGAGGGGCAGAGGGAGAGGGAGAAGCAGACTCCCCACTGAGCAGGGAGCCTGATGTGGGGCTCCATCCCAGGACCCCGGGACCATGACCTGAGCTGAAGGCAGACACTTAACAGACTGAGCCACCTGGGCACCCCAGTAATTTTTTAATTTAATTCTCAAAACAGTCTTAGGAGATGGATCTGTGATTATTACCATTTTACAGATGAGGACACAGAGGAACAGAGAAGTTAAATGAATGATTTCACCAAGGCTTCTCGGTTAGTAGGAAATCCAGTCCATGTTCTTAATTTCTATACTGTATTGTTTTTGCACAGGACAATGTATCTTAGTTGTACCCTTACAGGGTCATGTCACCAATAAGACACAGGAGGCAAATGTCCGAGAGGCCAAACTGCTACCCATAATTTACCATGCTGAAGGCTCTTACTGTTTCCCTTGAAAATGCATTTGCCCAGTTACCCTTTAGGTTAGTCCGATCCTGTATGCTGAGCTCACTCTATTATTTTGACTAAATCAGGATTCTTCTCTCTGTCCAGTGTTCCCTCTTTGTAAAATAGGAAAAATCAGATTAGCCTCTGTCACCTGAGTTAGTACGTGTGATGACTTTAGAGTCCTCTAGGTCTGTGGTGACCAGCAGAATAGCCATCAGCCACATGTAGCTTTTTAGCACTTAATATGTGGCTAGTGTGAATTGAGATGTCCTGTAAGCATGAAAAAGACATCAGATTTTGAAATCTTAGTATAAGACAAAGAATTTAAAATATTTCATTAAAAATTTTTATGCTAATTATAATTTAAGATAGTATTTTGAATATATTAGCTTAAATAAAACATGCTATTAAAATTAGTTTTACGTGTTTAATGTGGCAACTAGGAATTTTTTTTAAAGATTTATTTATTTATTTAGAGAGAGAACTTATAAATGCTCACGGGGGGGTTAGCGGGGCAGAAGGAGAGGGAGAGAGAAACCCAACCACGCTGTGCTGAGCGCAGAGCCCTACACAGATAGATCCCACAACCCTGAGATCTCAACCCAAGCCTAAGCCAAGAGTCAGATGTTCAACTGACTGCGCCACCCAGGTGCCCCTAGGAAATTTTAAATTAGGTTGGGGGCTTGCGTTATATTTCCCCTGGACAGTGCTGCTTGAGGCGGTAATCCTGATTGAAAATCTATTTGTCTTTTCCTTTCCTCTGTTATAGGGCAACAGGGAGGAAGCTGACAACCCAAATACAGGGATTGGTGCCTTCCGATTCATGCTGGAATCCAATAAGGGCAAGTCAATGTTGGAGTTCCAGGTACTTTTCCACGTACTTCTCTGGCTCTGGTGACACAGATCAACCTGTGGATAGATACTAATCCCTAAGTCACTGATATTCAGTTGAAAGGGAAGGGAAAGAAGGTTAGAATATTTTTCAAAAGATAAAGACCTTCCTTTCCCAAAGGGCGTATCAGAGATGGTATGAAATGCTTACATAAATACATTTTGTAAGAGGTTCCCCATGTAATTCTGATGCAACCTCCCCATATAAAATCAATGTCCTGACGCTTCATATCTTCTTCCCCCAGGAACTAATGACAGTTTTTCAGCTGCTGCACTGGAATGGCAGCCTTAAGGCCATGAGGGAAAGACAGTGCTCTCGGCAGGTAAGAGGTTATATAGCTAAGTGCGAGGAGTGTGGTAGAAGGACTATTTTGACGGGGCTGTTGTTAGAAATAAGCAGGCCTATAGTTACCAGGTTGTGAATACTGAAAGCCTCCCTTAGAGGGCCCTCTTCATTCCTATCATCTTTTTTATTTAGATCTTAGCTGTGATTCTTTTGCCGAACTTGCTTCTTCCATCAGGAAGTTCCCTTAAGTTCCCTTAAGAATCTCCTTAGAGCTTTAAAAAAAAAAAAAAAAGAAAAGAAAAAAGAATCTCCTTAGAGGACTTCAGTGCGAACTTCAGTTAGGACTCCAAGGTTAAGAGTGCCTAGTCCTGGGGCACCTGGGTGGCTCATTGGGTTAAGCCTCTGACTTCAGCTCAGGTCATGATCTCAGGGTCCTGGAATTGAGCCCCACATCCGGCTCTCTGCTCAGCAGGGAGCCCGCTTCCCCCTCTCTGCCTGCTGCTCTGCCTACTTGTGATCTCTCTGTCAAATAAATAAATAAAATCTTAAAAAAAAAAAGAGTTTCTAGTCCTGTTGGGCTAATGTGGTGACCTTGTCAGTGATCTTCATATTCCTTTCCCCTTCCAGGAAGTGTTGGCTCATTATTCACACCGGGCCTTGGATGATGATATTCGCCACCAAATGGCATTGGACTGGGTTAGCCGGGAGCAGAGTGTGCCAGGGGCACTGTCTAGAGAGCTGGCCTCTACTGAGCGGGAGCTGGATGAAGCCCGGCTGGCAGGCAAGGAGCTGCGCTTCCACAAGGAGAAGAAGGATATTCTCCTGCTGGCTGCTGGGCAATTGGGCAATATGCATTCTTCCAACTGTTAGGTGTCCACTCACATACTCCCCGTCCTCTCTTGGCCCTTTTTTTAATAATGTCTTTTCTAAGACTTAGTTGATTTCTGTACATACTTTCTCAATTTTATACTTTAAAATATAGATATATATATGTATATGTATAAATTCTACACTTGGATTCCTATTTGCTGAGAGATCCCTTTTCTTCTGGTTTTTGAATGCTGTTTCATTTGAAACATCACCACTCCACTTTGTAAGGAGAGGAGGCTGTCTTCAGAGCTTGTTGGCTTTTACACTCCCAGTAACTCTGTGTAGTCATTTCAATAGCACAAGATGATTGACAAAGTGTTCTTATAATGACAGGGAGCTTGAATAAGGATTATGTGCCCACCCTCATGCTCATTCCTGCTTTCTCTTGGATTCCAGACAGGGTGTGAGTATGAAGCTTTTGACTGGTTTATCTTGAGCTGAGCCTACTTCGTAGAGTTGTTCCTCCAGGAACTAGGTATTTCCTAGCCTAGACTCCCCCCACTAGCCCCCCCCATCTTACTCCTTTTCTGCCTTCAAGTGATACTTCACTTTGAGGCTGGTATCTTATAACCATTCCTGAGAAACTTCCCAGAAAGAGGAGAGGAATAAACACAACCCATAGGTGTTTATCACCTAAATTACCTCTAGGGCATAGATACCAGATCAAGTTGGTCATCGAGCTTTCCAGATGTAGCTTTCTCTGGAAAGGGTCAGTGTTGAAGCTGCTTATCTTCAACTATTCCCGTTTCTCTCCTCCTCCCCTGCTCACCCAGCTTAGCTGAGTCCAGTATTTAGACCGTCCTGCCTGCTGAAATTAGTAGAAAGGAAAACATTTCCCTACTCCCGTTCCTCCCATCATCTCGCTCTTTGGAAACAGCTGTCCTGTTTGGTGAGGGCCATGTTCCTCTCTCTCCCTCAAAGTTGTTGCTGTTTGCTACCTTAGATGTCCATGGATTCAGTTGTTTTCTCTTTTCTTTCTTCTTCTTCCATGTTGATTATTAGAGCATGAGTCAATCAGGAAAACGAGCCTGGCATTATGGCACTTCCTAATTGGAACCTTGGGAGACTGCAGGAGGGCAAAGAGGCTCAATGATCAACTATTTGTGTTTTGTTTTGTTTTTTAAAAAAGATTTTATTTATTTGACAGATAGAAATCACAAGTATGCAGAGAAGCAGGCACAGAGAGAAAGGGAGGCAGGCTCCCTGCCGAGCAGAGAGCCCAATGCGGGGCTCGATCCCAGGACCCTGAGATCATGACTTGAGCCGAAGGCAGAGGCTTTAACCCACTGAGCCACCCAGGCGCCCCAACTATTTGTGTTTTTAAGACTCCCTCTCCGGTGCCCCCCCACCCCCACCCCTGTCCTGGGTAAATAGGAGAAATGATAGGGCGTACAGCTGGGAGAATTTTTTGTAGGTCTCTCGAAAATACACTTCCCCTTGTTTCTGTAATCTCCTTTATATTGTGTTATAGTTCAGTGCACTTTCTAAAATGTGCTTGGGAAGTATCACATTTCTGCAGTTGGACTTTCCATTTAATGATGATACATTTTGTTTTTAGAAATAGGTTAGGGGATGCCTGGGTGGCTCAGTTGATTAAGCAGCTGCCTTCGGCTCAGGTCATGATCCCAGCGTCCTGGGATCCTGGGATCGAGTCCCACATCGGGTTCCTTGCTTGGCAGGGAGCCTGCTTCTCCCTCTACCTCTGCCTGCCACTCTGTCTGCCTGTGCTCGCTCTAACAAATAAATAAATAAAATATTAAAAAAAAAAAAAAAAGGAAATAGGTTAGGAAATAGGCCACAATTTGCTCTTTTGGACCAGAGAGGGATAAGATGAAAGTCAGCTTTTTGGCCTTCAAAATCATCTTGGTGACCAGTTCATATGGGATCAGTGGTATGGAGTCTAGCAATTGTTTTAGTGTTTGAAAGGGATCTCTTTGAATTCTCCAAGCCCCATCTCTATACACCACAGAGCACTAATAGGGTCGGAATAGAGGCTCCTACATTAAATAACAGGTATGTCTTTTCAGATTTTATTCATATTTATAATCCAGAAATCCTAAACCCTCATTTTTCCTATGCTCTTTTCTCTGCGAAGCGTGAAGCGGTGTGAGTTTTGGGAAGAATTTCTTCTTGCACCTCCTGGATTGATTATTTTTCTCAAATAACAACTGTAAGATCCCAAAGAACTTGAGAAAAATTGTTCCCTGATCTGTCCATTTTCATTGTTAAAGAATTTGCTTATCTTTTTAGTAGTTTCTATGTATTTTATATGTATAATTTTATACAATTAAAAATAGATTTTCGTCTAGTGAGCTATATTGACTCTTTTTTTTTTTTTTAAGATTTTATTTATTTACTTGACAGACAGAGACACAGCAAGAGAGGGAACACTAGCTGGAGAGTGAGAGAGGGAGAAGCAGGCTTCCTGCTGAGCAGGGAGCCGGATGTGGGGCTCGATCCCAAGACCCTGGGATCATGACCTGAGCGGAAGGCAGATGCTTAACAACTGAGCCACCCAAGCACCCTACATTGACTCTTTCTTGAGACTTACGAATCAGAGAAGCTCTATAATGACCCTTTCTTTTATAAGTATACTAAAAGAGAATTTTGATTAGTATTTTTTGGATGGCAGAAATAAGACTGTACTGCTGGGGGAAGGCATTCTAACTCCCCTTCTCCAGACATTTGAGGAACCCGGATTTTGTCACTGGTCCTTTCTTCTCAAACTCTACCCATTTCCACCGGCAATCTCACCCACCAAGGTGACTTCAACTCTATAATACACACAATTCTCAAATCTATTTCTTTCACCCTTTCCAGCTTTTACATCTGCATTTCCACACACTGGACATCACTACCTGAATTTGTGACACAAGCTCTTTGAACTCATATTCAAAATAAAAGCTATTTCCACACATGTTCCTCTTTGCCTCCCCAAATATGTTATTAGGATTATTATCTACCTGTCTATCTAAGCTAGAATCTTAGGTCCATCCTTGACTTTTCCCTACCATGATCTAATCAGTCACTATTGAGTTTACCTCCTATACAAACTAAAATAAATAAATAAATAAAATGTTTTTATTTAAAAGAGAGAGAATGCGAGCAGGGTGAGGAGCAAAGAGAGAGAGAATCGTCAAGCAGACTCCCCGCCAAGTGCAGAGCCTGACCCAGGGCTCGATCCCGGGACCCTGAGATCATGACCTGAGCCACACTTAACTGGCTGAGCCACCCAGGCACTCCCTACATAAACTTCTTAATCTGTCTTGTCCATATCCACTGCCTTTCAGTCATTTATCATTTCTGGGCTGGAGTACCGCAATAGCTTTTTAACTAGTCTCTGTCTTCATTCTTAACATCCTCCACACTATTGCTAGATTTCTTTCTAAAATATTTAGTACTGTACCACTATCTTGGTTAAACCATCACTTAGCTATCTTTGTCTTTAGCAGCATTCCCTGAAGTTTTATATGTGAACCCTTGGTATTGAGACAATTTTAGGTGGTAGATGGGCAAATATTTTTTTTTTAATATTTTATTTATTTATTTGAGAGAGAGACAGTGAGAGAGAGTCTGAGTGAGGAGAAGGTCAGAGGGAGAAGCAGACTCCCCATGGAGCTGGGAGCCCGATGTGGGACTCGATCCCGGGACTCTGGGATCATGACCTGAGCTGAAAGCAGTTGCTTAACCAACTGAGCCACCCAGGCGCCCTGGGCAAATATTTTTAATTTTAAAAAAATTTTTTAAAAGATTTTATTTATTTATTTGAGAGAGAGAGAAAGCATGAGAGAGCACCAGTAGGGGGTAGGGGCAGAGGGAGAAGCAGACTCCCTGCTGTGCAGGGAGCCCAAAAGGCAGATACTTAACTGACTTAGCCACCCAGACACCCATTTTTCATTTTTATTTAGTTATAGTCTAATCTGAAACTGTCATAGAAAAAAACACAGATTTCACATTTATGCCAATGATATTTAAATTCAGTATAAATAAGCCAGTCTACTTAATTAACAAGTCAGTCTACTTAAGGAAAAATACTAATCAAGGAACAGCATGGGGGACTATCTGTGATTGAGAAAAATCATGAACACCCAAGTACTTGAAGTTGAGAAACTATTGCCTAGAGGATAGAATTCCAAAATTCTTAGCATGGCATACATTTTGGCTCCAACCTGTACTTTCAGCCTTATCTCCTAACCACACAGCATCAGGCAAACAGAATTTCTTGCCATTCTGGGATCTGTTCCTTCAATAAGTATGTATCAAATGTTTGTGAGCCAGACACTGGTCTAAACTGTTAAGGATATCATAAATAAGAGTGTCTGTCATAAGGATTACACTCTAATGGGAAATCAACAATAAACAAGATAGAAAGTAAATAAGGTTAATTAGATCAGCATTTAAGCTCTGTGAAGGAAATAAACACAGTGACAGATAATCAAGTAGAGAACCCTTCGATTCTGGTAGTATTTTGGGGAGATCTAAAGGATGAGGGTGAATGAGCCATGTGAAGAGCTGGAGCAAGAACATCAGGAACAGAAGTTCTAGAAGTCCTGAGATGGGAAAGAGACAACATAATTGAGGGAAAGTGTAGGGAGAGCTTAATGAGAGGGAATTTGGTGATGGAAGTTGTTGTAAAGAGGCTGAGCAGGTGATGTTTGAATTTTATTCCAAGTGCAAAATTAAGTAAAGGTTTTTGGTAGGGATGTAATCAGCTGATTCTTTCAAAGATCACACTACCTACTGTGGAGAATGGATTAATGCCTCCTAGCCTCAGTAAAAGTGCTTCGCCTGGAAAGCTACCTAGTCTAAAACGCCCAGTTCAAATGAAAGCCTTCTGATTCCCAGTCCTATTATAAACTTCCTTTATACCGCCATAACAACTTTATGACAGCAATTATCACTCTCATAATATAATTAGATAAAATGATTGTAGATAAAGCAATTATTTTTCCCTCTATTGCCAGCACCTTCTCTTATTAGATATATACATTATAACTGTTCGATTAAAAAAATTAATAAGTGAATGTGCAGTCCACTATTGTTGAAGGCCTACATCAGGATTCCAGAATTTGGGGGCAATATGGGTTTTGCCTCCCAGGCAAAAAACTCGTAGGTTTTTAAACATGAAATACCTGCACCATACCCGAAGATTCTAAAGTCCCTATTTTGTTTACAGCTATGATTTTTTTCTCCCTTAATTTCCGGAGGTGGGAAGAGTTTGAGAGTTTACCTTAATAGAATAAAGAAATAAAAGGAAAAAAAAGCAGCAGCTTATACCCGTCTCACCAATCCTAGTTCACAGACAACCAGGTCTGTTAGTTTCCTTGAGAGAGACATTCCGTGCTGCAGTACGAACCAGAAGCAGCTTTTTGAGCCACTACTGCTAACTGAACTATTTTAAAAGTGTTACATCGCAGGTCCAGCTACTCCTGAGAACAGCGTAAGGGTCTAGAAGTTTTGAGAGCAAAAGACATTCTTCAAGTTCCATTTCCTAGTACGGAGTCCAAGGAGACGCAAAACAATCCTCTAATAAAGAAACTAGGCAATGCCTCTCCATCAGTAGTATTTCTCCTCGGCTGCCCTAATCAGTAGGAAGCCATTGCCTCCACCTACCCGCTGGCTGTCCCTTAGAGCGCTGTTCCATTCAAGGAACCACCTACTCAAGATGGCTACAGGGACACTTCCGGCATTTTCCCGAACTAGGCCCGCCTTCTCTTGCGTATTTTCACTGCGCCGGGGGCGGGATTTAGAATTAGCTTTTGATTGGGCAACTTAACCAGCGACCTTTCCCTTCCGCGACAGTTTCCCGAGGTGCCTAGTGCCTGAGCGGCACCGGCGCGAGTAAGAAGGCAGGCAAGATGGCGGACGTGCTGGATCTTCATGAGGCTGGGGGCGAGGATTTCGCCATGGATGAGGATGGGGACGGTGAGGACAGTGGAGGCGGCTGCGGGAAGCGGGGAAGGTGCGAGAGAAGGGAGTTAATAGGAAAGTAATTCCCTTTCCCGGCAGGGAGGACGGGAGTCGGGGAACCGGGTTTCGGTTGGATTAGGGAGTGCGCCCCCTTCGGGAGAAACGGGGGTGGGACCGGGAAGGGAATGGGACTGGAGGTGGTGTGCACAGGTCGGCTTTCAGATGTGTCCCCAAGAGACTGTTGTTACAAATATCCGTTATTTTTGTTACTCATTCTTTTATTTCTCGGGCTCCAGAGAGCATCCACAAACTAAAAGAAAAGGCAAAGAAACGGAAGGGCCGCGGCTTTGGCTCCGGTGAGTGTTTGTGGGGAAAATGGGTCTAGAATGGCGACAGCTACCAGTTTTGGAGTCCCCGTTCAGACTCATGGGGAACAGTGGGAGAATGGATTTCTGGTGATCTCTTGCATGTTCTCTATAGAAGAAGGGTCTCGAGCGCGGATGCGTGAGGATTATGACAGCGTGGAGCAGGATGGTGATGAACCCGGACCACAGCGCTGTAAGTAAAATGGAGCCTGTAGGGGTCTGTTTGTAGTGACTTATGGACCATTGAAATAAAATCCAGTTGGAATGGGGTCGGAGATACCTTAACCAATCTCAGGAATCCCCATTTATTCCATTCTTGTGATCTTGCTTGAAGTTTTTCTCTTGTGCTCAAACTTCCCTCCCTTCTCCAACAGCTGTTGAAGGCTGGATTCTCTTTGTTACTGGAGTCCATGAGGAAGCCACTGAAGAAGACATCCATGACAAATTTGCAGAGTATGGGGAAATAAAAAACATCCACCTCAACCTGGACAGGCGTACAGGATACCTGAAGGTATCCTAAGTGATACGCTATTGCCTCTCTTCCCCCATAACCTTTAGACAGCATTGATAATTCTCCCATGTTTGCTGTGATTGGCCAAGAGCAAAGTTGAAATAAAATGAGATTGGAAATTGATTTTGTCAGACATAGCAGAGAGACCGAAGCAGACATTTTGTATATACAATAAGGATATTTGAGGCGTATTTGTTGTTTAAAAGGTACAGATTTTTGTATTTGGGTATGAGTTTAGATTTGAGGAAGAAGATATTTGGGTGGTGTTTGGTGGAATATGAGAGTTTTGATCTCTGTCTTTTCTCTTGAACAGGGGTATACTCTAGTTGAGTATGAAACATACAAGGAGGCCCAGGCTGCTATGGAGGGACTCAATGGCCAGGATTTGATGGGACAGCCGATCAGTGTGGACTGGTGTTTTGTTCGGGGTCCACCTAAGGGCAAGAGGAGGTAAAGTGGAGAGGGCAGAATATCTTGGTGAAGGGATCATAAGCAAAACAGAATAAGGACGTTGTAATATGTTCTCTGATGGGCCCTTCCTTTTCCCTAGAGGTGGCCGAAGACGCAGCAGGAGTCCAGATCGGAGGCGGCGCTGACAGGTCCTCTGTTGTCCAGATGTTCTCTCCAGAGATTCTGTTTGACCATGCAGCCTTGGAGAAATAGGGCTGGGGTGGAACTCACCTTGTTTATATTTAATCTCTCACCCTACTTCCTTAGTGGTTTGATTCTTTTTTTGAGTTACAAATAAATGTCCCATTTTTGTTTTGTA
Organism: Taxidea taxus jeffersonii; assembly: GCA_003697995.1. Lineage (NCBI taxonomy): Eukaryota > Metazoa > Chordata > Mammalia > Carnivora > Mustelidae > Taxidea > Taxidea taxus. Next base: position 19,671 of record ML107951.1, read on the forward strand.
CATTTAAAATTACTTTCCTCTTCTAACACTGCAAGTTCTGAAGCACTATTTACAGTAAGGCAGTATAGATCACTGTGAAGATGCTTCTAGGGCCTCAATTCTGTGAATTTCTACATTAAATATAGTCTCAAGTCTCAGCTAGGATCAAAGTAGAGACATTGCTCAGTACTTCTTTTTCTTGGAAGCTAAGAGAGCAGGGGTGGAAGTGAGGTGTCCTTGTGATATTAAAGCAAAATTATTTTGTTCCTATATTCTGTACTGTGCAGATGGATATTACAGGAATGTCTCTTTTGTTTCTCCTGTCCTTCCTGCTGCCAGATTTGTTTGTACTTGCAGCTGTTTAAGGGCTTGAATCTCCTGTCGGGGCATTCTCTCAGAACCTTTTTCCCTGAAAGAGTATGTACTAACTTGTTCGTGCCTTCTTCGGTAGCCAAGGGTAAAGGCCCCATAGAGGAGAGGATCCAGAGGAGCGTTGAGGAGGCCAAAAAGGAAAAGGATGTGGCTGAGGCTTGGGGGGACTTCAGTTAGCATGGTGGGAGAGAACCAGTACTACAGGCCCAGCAGGTAATAAGGTGTCCAGCAGAGGACGAAAGTCAGCAAGACAAGTAGGGCCAGTCACAAAGCCCACAGACGAACACGGGAGCGATTGTCTAAGGAGCGACGGAGTGCAAATTCACTGGCAGGGGCTGGGAATTTAGAAAACATACTCAAATTCAGAACCATTCAGCTTCTGAATTGAGTGTAGGATGAACAGGCAGGGATGGTGAGCTGGTGTTCTCCTGATACAAGGAAGAGAATGTAGCAAATAGGAGGTAATGTTACACATTCTCTTCCCTTCCCAAATTGGGACTAAGTGCTTTCCCCTCTCCCCCAGGGATTATGACAGACATGCTGGAGGAAAGGTTTTGATTGGGGTGTGGTGTTATGAAGCTACTGAGACTACCTGGAGACATGATGGTGTCCAAGACTAAAGGAGAATACTGATCACCTTTCTCCTTAATCCTTGCCCAGCTAACTCAACAATGGAGGGTGGCTAGAGGCTGGTTAGAATTGAAGGCATTTAAAAAATACTTGCAGCATCAGTTGCTGGAGGGATGGTTACAATGTCACTTCTGGTTTGATAGAAAACTATCAGATCAGTAAATGAGGCTAAAGGCAATAGTTCTTAGGGTATGAGTTAGGGCCCGGGGATTGGAGTCTCACCATGGTTACCCTTCTTTGTCCGGGGACTAGACACACTGAGGACAAAGTGGCTATAGCAGATGGTCATGGCAGTCAGTGGCAGCAGAAAGAGGCAGAAGAAGATGAAGAGGTTATAGGCGATTTCTTGCCATCAAGTCTTGAAGCTGCCTTTGGTGACACACTGAGTGAAGGGGACCGGGCCAGCTCGGTGGACAGTGTGGAACAGGAACAGCTGGAGTGGAATTTGAGGACTATTAGAAGTGATCCCCCTTCATCCTTCTCACTAGTCATACTTTCCCAGTTCATCCTTAATTCTCTGCAGAGCTGGGTTGTGCTGAGTTCATCTATAGTGCCATATTTAAAGATTTTTTTTTTTTAAATTTATTTATCTGACAGAGATCACAAGTAGGCAGAGAGGCAGGCAAAGACAGAGAGAGGAGGAAGCAGGCTCCCTGCTGAGCGGAGAGCCCGATGCGATGCGGGGCTCGATCCCAGGACCCTGGGGTCACGGACCTGAGACGAAGGCAGAGGCTTTAACCCACTGAGCCACCCAGGTGCCCCTATAGTGCCATATTTAAAAGGTTAAAAACTTGAGAATCCGTTTTCCCTTTAGGCTATGGAGCTAATCATTAAGTTTGTTAAATCCTGGGACTTAAAGAATCTCGCCTTCAAAAGTACTGTTCTAACATTGCACTTTGTAAAATTTCTACCACCTCACCGACATTTTTAGCCGAAGTCATTTTTTTTTTTTGATGTATCTGATTCTGTGGAAGAAGAAATTTTGTATAAAATGGGTGCTGCTAAAATTTCAGGGCCATTTTGCAGCCACTCTGTGAAGTGACCTGTAGTGATAGTCTTATGTACAATAATTATAACAGTGAAACAATGTTAAGTAATAAAATTTAACATTTTCCAAATGCTGTTGGCTGCCCCTCCCCCTTTTTGGTAAATTGCTGAGTTTTTGGTTTGAATCCTAAAGAGTATTTTTCAGTTAAGAGCTTCAGGGTTAGTACCTTGGTTCAGATAAGGCATATTGAGTCACTATTCGTTTGATAAAAGGCAAGCTTAGTGGGTCTCGGATTCCCAGATACAAGGCATTTGGGAAAGTGATTTCAGCAGGCATGAGGGACTTTTAGAAAAGGTGAATACTATCAGCCACAGACACAATTGCAATGCTTGGAGTTAAGATCAGCTTACTCTGAGCTAGCTGGGGAATGATTTTTCCCCTTCCCACCTTGAGTCCATATATTTGTAGGTTTTTTGGTTGGTTGGTTGGTTTTGTTTTGCACTGTGCTTGGATATATCTGACAGATTGTGAAAAGGGGTTTAAAAATAAGGCTTCTGGACTTAGAGTTTGGTCTGTAGCCCTACTTCTGCCTTCCCTTCCCCCTATTATATGCAGTTTACCACCTATTGTATAAACCTTCCTTTCATCCACTTGGGATATTTAGACATTTGAGCCTTCAAAGATAATTTCTGACTTTTCCAGTACTCCCTCACCACACTAACACCACACTTAAAAAAAGGTTTTTTTTTATTGACATATTAGTCCTGGAAGGTAGGACTAATTTCTTTTCTTTTTTTTTTAAAGGACTAATATTTTATTTTATTTTATATTTTAAAGATTTTATTTATTTATTTATTTGACAGATGGAGATCACAAGTAGGCAGAGGCAGCCAGAGAGTGAGAGAGAGGAGGAAGCGGGCTCTTTGCTTGGCAGGGATGTGGGGCTCGATCCCAGGACCCTGGGATCATGACCGGAGCTGAAGGCAGAGGCTTTAACCCACTGAGCCACCCAGGTGCCCCTAAAGGACTAATATTTTATTTTTATTATTTTTTTATTTTTTTTAAGATTTTTTAAAAAAAAATTTTATTTATTTGTTATAGAGAGAGAGAGAGAGCAAGCACAGGCAGACAGAGAGGCAGGCAGAGGCAGAGGCAGAGGGAGAAGCAGGCTCCCTGCCGAGCAAGGAGCCCGATGTGGGACTCTATCCCAGGACGCTGGGATCATGACCTGAGCCAAAAGCAGCCGCTTAACCAACTGAGCCACCCAGGCATCCCTATTTTTTTATTTTTTAAGATTTTATTTATTTATTTGTCAGAGAGAGTGAGCACAGGCAGACAGAGTGGCAGGCAGAGGGAAAAGCAGGCTCCCTGCTGAGCAAGGAGCCCGATGTGGGACTCCATCCCAGGACGCTGGGATCATGACCTGAGCTGAAGGCAGCCGCTTAACCAACTGAGCCACCCAGGTGTCCCAGGACTAATATTTTAAATGGAACATATGGGTAAAGCAGAATTTATACAAGAGGATGCTAATTTGGAGCCAAAAATACCATCTTTTGCACATGTATCATAATGTTATCATCAGTTTGCCATTGAAGCAAATGGAGATTACAGTTGTCAGAATGTAACAAAGGATGAAACTCCTATCCAAAATCTTGTGGCCATAGGTTTCAAGTGATTTAGCCAAAGTTATACAGCTAGTTAGTAGTAGAGCCTAGACTCAGAAAAAAAAAACAAAGTAAAACAATGCAACAGAAACAGGCTTCTACCTCCCAGTCCACATCTAAAATTTGCTTCATATAAACAACTTTAATACCTCTTGCACTGAGGCAGCAATGCTGCTTTTTAAAGCTTTGGGTAGCAGAGGTTCCTGCTTGCAACATTGTTGGAAGCATTATTTTTTGTCTTAGAACAATAGACTAACTTTTGGTAGTTCTATTTCTAATATTTGAGGATTTAGGGATCAAATTTTAAATCTGATTCTATAATGCATTATTTCAGAGCCCCTTCTAGGTAGAAAATCCTAGTCTGGTCTCCCAAGATGCTGCTCTACTCCTTCCCCCAGAGAGTGATGTGGTTTTGATTTTTGGTTTTAAAGGAATTGCTTCATATTTCGTTTTTTTTTTTTCTCTATATTTCTAGTTCATTATCAATACACGAGATATGATAACTGGTACTCAAGTTCAGATGCTCCGTTTTCTTTCTAGTTTTCGTAATAAAGCTAGGGTAAAAAATATATATCTGATATGCCACTTTCCACCTTTTACCTTAGTCTCTCTCCACTGTCCTCAGGAAAAAGTACAAGCTTAATATCTGTAACCTGGCTCTTCCTTCCCATCCAGGCTCATTATTCACCCATTTTCTAGCCCTCAACTTTAGCTACAACCACTTTGAATTCCTCTACTTCCACCCTCCCCAGCATTCTTCCTGCTTTAATTTTTCTAAAGCCTCTCTTATTTTAATAAAATAAAAAATCAGTTGTAATGTTTTTGAGAAGTTTTCCCTGACCGAGTGCATCAGACATCCTCATTGTTCTTTAGCTCCCATGGTTACCTTTAGTATAATGCTTGACTGCATACTGTATTATAATTGCATATTAATATGTCGTCTTCGCTAGTCTGAGTTTCCTGAAGGCAGCCCTTTCAGCTCAGTCCTTGATAGAGCATTAGAGTGTATCTAGGGGTGACATACATTATTTTTTGAGTGGATGAGTGACTGTACCAGAGTTTTACCCAAAGCCCCTGGCTTCACTGTCTTCTTTATAGACCCACATATATGTTTCATCCCTACAGTTTTCGGCAACAATCTGCTAAAAAAGCTGGGAGAATGCAAAGAGGTGAAAGCCAAGCATAGGGAAACAAAGCTAAAGGAAGAAGCAGATAGGGTACTATTTTGAAGACAAAAGCTCTTAATAGAGATACAGATTAACATGCAGTGATCCTAATTTGCAAAACAGCAGAGGCTCCCCTCTGAGGATTAGTGGGTGACCGTGGTCAAGCACACCGCTTGACTCTAAGCGCTCATGTTTACCCAAATTCTTGTCACCTCTAGCCTTGGGTCCTAACAAGTCACTCACCTGGGGCAAGGCAAGCAGGAAACTAAGTCCCCAGGCGGTCCCTAGAAGTTTCCTTCCAGCTGGGCGGGGTCCAAGCGGGTGGGGTATGGCTCCCTGAAGGTCAAGTCCAATGACCACAGGCAGGAAAGCTGCAGCATACATGGCCATTAGTTTCAGGAACATGAGTGTCCAACATGCGATGTCCCCGGCCAGCCACTGAACAGTGATATTCCAGATGGCATCTAGGGGCATAACCACAAAAGTGACTAGTAAGTCAGCAGCTGCTAAGTGGGCAGAGTCGTCGTACAGGGGAGGGACGGAGTTGGCTGGGTTGTGGCCGAGTCACTGACCACAGGACAGCCAGGTTCCCTCCAGCTGAAGAAACGCATAGCACAATAGTCACTCTCACTCGGACCTTGGCAGCAGCTGAGAAGGTGGGCAGCTCTGAGCCCTCTACCTCTACTCCTGATCCCGCCCAGACCTCCTCCTCCACTGCTAATCCCCGAGGGGTGCCATTGCCAGCAGACATGGTGACCTGAAAGGGAAAGGGGTGGGATGATGAAGTGTAAGTATGAAGATCGTCCACTGATCCTTCGCTCTCCTCCTTATTAGGATCTGAAGCTGGTCATTGAGAGTTTCGTCCATTAAAGCCTCTGTCTCTGGAGACTCTCCATCTGTGTCCTGGAGGTCACCTGCCCAACTGCCAGGGTCCCGCACGGAACAGGGATCTGGTGCTGGCTTCTACCTCCATAGACTTCTTTAGCCCCTACAGCCCTGGGTTCGGCCGCAGCGCGTGTGTGCGTGCGTTTTTGTGTGTGTGCTGGGGATGTGTGGGAGCACCCCGGGACAACCCCATCCAGCCTCGCAGGCGAGACACTGCTCTGCCTTCTCGCCCCGCCCCTACTGTAAGCCCCGCCCCGGTCCAGAATATTTAAAGAGGAATGTACCACTGGAGGCGTGCTTAGGAAATAGTGGCCATCCGTAAGGGTATGCTCTGACGGAGACACACCAAAAAACACGCCAGTGTTGGTCGAGAGACAAACGCTTCTTGTTCTAGATTCCGAGGCCGGCCCCCTTCGCTTTCTTTTCTGGCGATGTTTGTCCCTCGCGAGACACCGTTGATCGTCCAGGAGGCGTGACTGGGGGCGGGAAGTGGAGCGGGAGCAGGGCTGGGGAGCCTGGGCTGCCGCTGTCATGGACGCCTGGGTTCGCTTCAGTGCTCAGAGCCAGGCCCGGGAGCGGCTGTGTAGGTGCGGTCCGAATAGGAATGGGGGTGGGGACAGAGGAGGATCCTGGTGAGGCGAGGTCCGTTCATACTACGGGGGTCAAAAAGGGTCAGCTCGGGCTACGGGGGCCCGGACGGACTGCCAGGCGCTGATAGGAGCGGGCCGTGAGGAGATGATTCGTTTCTGTTCGCCAGAAAGATGGGGAAACTGAGGCACGAGTGGGCCATCGGGGAGGCCGCTCAGGGTGGCTATGTCCACATAAGACCTACACTTTACTCACTGGGCGGTGGTGGCGTGAGGAGCATTCGCCCCGCTATGGATAGCCGGACTCTGTCCCCCAGGGCTGAATGGCTCTAAGTTCCCTTGTCCCCTCACCCTGTTGTCATCCGGGAACTCCTCTGCTTCCTCCTTGTCTTCCGGTTTCGATTCAGCTAGAGGGCCGAAACCTCCTAGTTCACCTCCTCTGAAGAATAGTCTCTCCACCTGTCCCCCACTCCCTTACATGTCAGGTATATACTCACACTGATGTGCTCAAGATGGGCCGATTCTCCTGGTGCCTTCGCAGTCCACGTCAGACTTCATCACTGTCAAGTCTCTTATTTTCTCAACTCCAAGTAATGCCCCCAACTCCTTTTCTAGGCTCCTTTTTATCCTTACGCCTTTCCCTTCCCCTGGCCTGAAGGAGAAACGGTAAGAAATGGGCATAAAGAAGAGGAAAGGGAATGTTCGCAAACGGGGAAATGGGGAAGTCGGTACTTTGCTTTTGGAAGATCCTTTTGAGAGGTAGGTTAGGGATGTCACCACCTTACCTTGCCTGGCCTCTTCTCCAGGGCCGCCCAGTATGCCTGCTCCCTTCTTGGCCATGCACTACAGAAACATGGGGCCAGTCCGGAGTTACAGAAGCAAATTCGACAACTGGAGGGTCACCTGAGCCTAGGAAGAAAGCGTAAGTAACCATGCTTTTGTTTTATTACTCCAACACTTCCTCCATCTCCAGCTTCTCCCTTAGCCCTTCCTTCCTGTTCTTGACCTTCTCTGCCAGTTCTTACCCCTTATTTAGGTCTGCATTTATCCTCTGCATGCCTCTTGGTTGAGATAAGAGAGCAGGGGTAAGAGACTAATGAAGGATGGAAGAGAATGGGGCAAGTTGGAGAAAACCAAACTGGAACACAAATTAAAATTTGAAGAAAAAAATTTTTTGAACTGTTTCTCTTTTAAAAAAAATTGTAATTATTGTTTCTGTCGACTTTCACCTTCTTGTTTCCTCTTTCTCTGTGTCTCACTCTCTGTCTCTACTTCCAAATCCTTGCTTCTCCTTGCTAATCTCCACAAGTTCTACGCCTGGGTAACTCAGCAGATGCTCTTGAGTCAGCCAAACGAGCTGTGCACTTATCAGATGTTGTCCTGCGATTCTGCATCACTGTTAGTCACCTCAATCGAGCCTTGTACTTCGCCTGTGACAATGTCCTGTGGGCTGGAAAATCTGGATTAGCCCCCCGTGTGGATCAGGAGAAGTGGGCCCAGCGTTCATTCAGGTTTGATACCCTTTTATCCTACAAGAACTTTTGTATTTTCCATACTGCACAACTTGCCTTTTAAGAGCAAAAGATCTTTCAGGGTCTTCCCAGAATATACACATTTTAATCACTTGGCTTCCAATCTTCATTTAGATTTTAAACTATCAGAGAATAGTGAATGGAGGCAGATGGAAGACAGATGCTCTTCCATGATGAATGACTAAGATTGGGCAAGATAAGATATTATATTGCTGGGGCACCTGGGTGGCTCAGTGGTAAAGCCTCTGCCTTCGGCTCAGGTCATGATCCCAGGGTCCTGGGATCGAGCCCCGAATCGGGCTCTCTGCTCGGCGGGGAGCCTGCTTCCTCCTCTCTCTCTACCTGCCTTTCTGCCTACTGTGATCTCTGTCAAATAAAGAAAAAAAATGCCTATTTAAAAAAAAAAGATATTATATTGCTTTAAATCTGCTTCTATCTATAGCACAGGTTATGCCTCTCACTGCCTGCTTTTTCTTTCATTCTAAAAATATGTAGGAAGTACTTACTATGGGCTAGAGAATAAAGCAGAGAGTCAGATATGGTTCCCATTCTCACTAAGCTTCTAGTCTAGTGGGGGAGTCATATTAAGACAACTACCAAACCAATTATTTTTGGAAATGTATGGGTATTATGAGATATATAACAAAGGGAGCTGATTTTGATTGAAAAGCCAGGGAAGGACTCTTTGAGAAGTAATGTTTTAGTTCAGACTTAAGGTGTGAATACAAGTTAGTCAAAGCAAACAGTAGCAGAGAAGACCTTCTCAGACAGAAGATACCCCATTCTAAGGCTTCAAACCAAGAAAGATTTTGTCAAATTAGAGAAATAGAAAGAAAGCCAGCATGATGGAGAGTGCTGAGTGAAGGGCATAAGTTTGAACTGGAGATGTGGAGGGGACCAGTTCATTCATGCAAGGCCTCTTTGGCAATGGTAGGATTTTTTGGTTTAGTTTTGTTTAAATGTTATCCTAAGTACAATGGGTTCTGAACAGGGATGTGACATGATTCAAATTGTGTTTAAAGAACATCTCTCTTGCTGCAGTGGAAGATGGATTGCAGTAGGGCAGAAGAGGAGGAGATGCCCTATTATGGTCAAGAGATGATCTTGGCTTAGACTAAGGTGCCTCCCAGGTGCTCCTAGATTTCATTTCAAATGGGATTGTGGGGGGCGCCTGGGTGGCTCAGTGGGTTAAAGCCTCTGCCTTCAGCTCAGGTCATGATCTCAGGGTCCTGGGATGGAGCCCCGAATCAGGCTCTCTGCTCAAGCGGGGAGCCTGCTTCCCCCGCCCCCCTCTGCCTGCCTCTCTGCCTACTTGTGATCTGTCAAATAAATAAATAAAATCTTTTAAAAAATAAAATAAAATAAAATGGGATAGGAAGGAAGCCATGGAGAGTTTTAAGAAGGGGAGGTAATGATGTGATTTACTATGTGAAATTAGATTGTTGGGGGCAGGGGCAAGAGTGGCCATGGAGAGATGAGTTACATGACTAAAGTGGTAGTTTGAGCAAGAGGTGCTTGTGGCTGAGACTGTGCTTGTGGGGTGTGAGAGGGAGATGTGATTGGATTCAGGGTGTGTTTTGGAGGTAAGACAATTATATTGAGTACAGACCACTATTGTCAGAGTGGATTTAAAAAAAACATGGACTGTTGGAGTGCCTGGGTGGCTCAGTCATTTGAGCATCGGACTCTTGGCTTCTGGTCAGGTCATGATCTCATGGTTGTTCAGTTGCTTGTGGGATCTCATGAGCCCCCTTCTCTCCCCACCTTGGGCTCTGTGCTCAGTGGGAGTCTGCTTCAGATTCTTTCTCCCTCTCCCACTGCCCCTTCTCACTCATGCTGTCTCTAAAATAAATAAATAAAATCTTAAAACAAACAAACAAACCATAGACTGTTCATTGGTTCGTTTGCTTATTTTTTTTAAGAACACTCCATGCCCAGCACAGAGCACAATGTAGGGCCTGAACCTAGGACCCTGAGATCAAGACCTAAACTGAGACCAAGAGTTGGACACTTAACTGACTGAGCCACCCAGGTGTCCCTGTTTGTTTGTTTGTTTAAGATTTACTTATTTATTTATTTGTCAGAGACAGAGCATACACGCAGGAGGAGTGGCAGGTAGAGGGAGAGGGAGAAGCAGGGTCCCTGCTGAGCAAAGTGGTGGGGGCTGGGGGGGGAGGGGGAACTCCATCCCAGGATGCTGGGATCATGACCTGATCCAAGGGCAAACATTTAACCAACTGAGCCATCCAGGTATCCCTGTTTGTTCGTTTTTTAGGTAATCTCTACACCCAACATGGGGCTCAAACTCATAACCCCAAGATGAAGAGTAACTACTGACTGAGCCAACCAGGAGCCCCAAACATAGACTGTTCTTAAGGAATTGATAAATCTAACACATTTAGCAAGTTGCTTAACATTTCTGGGCCTCGCTTTTTGTTTTTGTTTGTTTGTTTTAACAAAAGGATGAGATTTAAAAGATCCATAATGTATCTGGGTCTCTGAAACAGCTGAAGCTTGTTCTCTGAAAACATTTGCATTATTATAGTTCAGGTTGAATGTGTGTGTGGCTAATGGGTTGCCAAGTGGACAACTGAAATTTAAGGGTTTTCTTGGAAGGTTCGATGATGCTTCTGACTTTAAGCCAGGATCTTAAGGTACATGTAAACACAGATTAGTTACAGAAAGCTGGGATAGTGGACAGTAGCACTCACTGCTGGTGTTCTCATGCATAATTCCTCTGTACTTACTCTGTACTGTGGGGGAAAAATGTTTAAGCCTTCTGTTTGATATGCCAAGTGGTTATATGTGCCCTTACTGCTCTTCTGGCCTGTTTATCTCAGGTACTATCTGTTTTCCCTCATCATGAATTTGAGCCGTGATGCTTATGAGATTCGCCTACTGATGGAGCAAGAGTCTTCAGCTTGTAGCCGGCGACTGAAGAGTTCTGGAGGAGGAGTCCCAGGAGGAATTGAAACTGCAGGACCTGGGAGTCCAGGAACTCCCGGAGGAGGCTTGCCTCAGCTGGCTCTCAAGCTTCAGCTCCGAGTCCTGCTCTTGGCTCGGGTCCTTCGAGGTCATCCCCCACTTCTGCTGGATGTGGTCAGAAATGCCTGTGATCTTTTCATTCCACTGGACAAACTAGGCCTCTGGCGCTGTGGCCCTGGGATTGTGGGGCTTTGTGGCCTTGTGTCCTCCATCCTGTCTATTCTTACTCTAATTTGCCCTTGGCTACGACTCAAGCCCTGATATTCTGGTACAGGATGAGGAGGGGATCTGAATTGGTAAGACGGAGTCTGAGATCATCCCCCATGTACCACCCTCATTCTAATTCTACTCCTTGGTTAAAGTTAAAATGCCAAGATTTTGGGGGTAGAGGGAGGAGCTTTGGGGAAGGTGAGGTGAAGAAAGGTGACTCATGAAGTCAATGGGATGATCCTAATGTTCAAATATTCTGGAGCTTTTGCTTTTTCCTCCTTCATTGCAATGTCTGTGTCTCTCTTGACCCTTTTTACTCTGTGTTTCTTAAGTCTATTTAAGATTCTGTCTCTGCATTTTTTTTTCCACCTTCTCAGTTTGCTGTCCCAGGAATTTGATCAGCAGAATTACTTTTTTTGGTAGGGGAGGTAGAAGGTCTGTAAGTTTCTAACTGCCTTCTTTTTCCTCACAAAGGCAGCTTGTGGCAGATTTTACCCCCTTCAAATGCCACCAAATCATAATTCTAGAGACTTTATGTCCCAGTGGATTCTACCTCACCAGCCTCCCTCATAACTTGGCCCTTCCCTCTACTCACACCTGCAGATTTCTGCTTACACTTTTATTTCAGGGCTTTGTTCCCTAGCCTCTGTCACCCCTTCTTTGCCTACCCAGAAGGATGCTGTGTCTAGCATCTTGCTGTAAATATTGTACAGTGATCCTGTGTAAATAGCTGTGGCCATGCCCACAATGGAGAGCAAGCCTTCCAGGTCAGCATATTAAAGATCAGTTTGCTCATCAGTGTCTGGTCTGGTCATCTGAGGTCTTTAATTCCTATTACTGTGGTGTGGGTGTTCCATGGAATTAGCCACTAATATCATCACCCAGAGACTTTTATTGAACACCTACACTATGCAGGGCATAATACTGAAGAGGTAGAGATAAAAAGAGCTGAGAAGCTCCATGGTCCCAATTTTAGAAGTTTATAGCTTAGTTAAAAATATGGGGTCTAATATTAAAGTAATTATACTGGTTCCACAACCCACAGCTGTGGGTTGCCCATACCAGTTCATAATTTCTAGTCCCTCCAAAAGCTATAATGCCACAAGGCCTCAGAGTCTGAGTCACAGACAGAACTAAGTGAAGTACGACTGGCAAGGTTTGGTTTGTGGGCTGGCTGTGTTCACATGTTGGGACTCCCCTGGATGGGAGGGGAAATGATATCACTGTCACCAGCTCTTTCATTTTCCATATTCCAGGGTGACTTAAATAAGGTTAAGAAGTAAAAAGTCTCTGTCTCCCACGCCTACCGTCTGTTCCAAACCTGAGGAAAGCATTAACTGCCCGGCAACAGACAACAAAGGATAGGAAAAAAGGAAGAGTAAGAAACTGCAAAAGTCAAGACGTGCTCTTTGGATATTGAGATGATGCCTCCAGGGGGCAGCACCAGAGCAGAGAAATTGGCTAAGATTGCTCAGTCCTCCTTTCCTTGGTCTGGGGCTCCCTGGAGTTCCCACCATCACTCCTCCCATTTTATTTTTAGCTGCCAGTGGGAGGGGGCAGGATGGGAGGGAAAGTAAAGAAAACAGAAAAGGAGAGGGACAGAGGCACAGAGGACTTCTCACTGGGACAGAGAACAGGCAGGCATGGAACTCGCCCTCATCCCTCACCTGCTCTTGCCGGTGATGTTCCTGACAGGTGAGGAAGGTTACCTTGGTTCCTTGTGGGGAAGGAAGGTGTATGGGTTGTTTGGCATTGGGAACTTCAAGGTTAACATCTTTGGAGTTAGGTGACGAGTTAACACTTGATTCTGTGGGTCGTGTGTGTGTGCGCTCGTGTTTGTGTGTTTGTGCAAGTTTTCATTCTTATGCCCGCACATATGAGAGCTTTGGGAATGAGACTGGTAGGTCCTTGGGTTAGATTTGTGTCCCATTATCTAAAATCTTTATCCTAAGCTCTGGAGGAGTGAGTGGACCAAAAGGAAGTATGATGTGAACTTCCACGTGGCTAGTCTGATTCCTATTATCCTCCTCCCAACTTCCTTCTACCCTTGGTGGTCTTTGGAGCCCGAGGCATAACATAACTCTGGTGAGAATTCAGTTTATCTAACCAATGTGCTACAGTTGCTAGTCATACAGCCCTGCCAGTTTCCTGGATGCAAAAAGGCTCACATAGAAAACACCTTTCTGAAAAGGAATGTGGTTTGAGACAGAGCTTATAGCCATGGGTGGTGGGGGTGGCCTGAGAGCTAGTTGCTTGAAAGGAGAGAGCAGGGCAGGGAAGAACCATGGGAGGGACCAGAGGCTTGGAATTTTTCCTCACCAGTGCCCTGTAATCTTTGTTTCTTAAAATACCAGCTCTGATTTCTTTACATTTTTTTAAAAAAGATTTTATTTATTTATTTGACAGAGAGAGATCATAAGCAGGCAGAGAGGTAGGCCGAGAGGGGGGAGAAGCAGGCTCGCCGCTGAGCAGAGAGCCTGATGGAGGGCTCGATCCCAGGACCCTGAGATCATGACCCGAACCAAAGGTAGATGCTTAACCCACTGAGCCACCCAGGCACCCCTCTTTACATTTTTTAATTTTTATTTTATTTTTAAGTAAATTCTATGCCCAACATGGGGCTTGAACTCATAACCCTGAGGTCAAGGATAGCATGCTGTACTGACGGAGCCAGCCAGGTACCCCATACCAGCTCTGATTTTAAAGGGATCGGTGTGAGTGGGGACGGGGAGAGAATCAGCCAGGACAAGAGTACAGGATGTCTTTAGGGTGGGCTGAAAGTTAAGGAATAAAGGGAGGTAAGCAGGGAGCAGTTGGGAGGGTGGATGAGTTCAAAAAGAAGCGGGCTGTGGGAAACTTTGGGGTGATGGGACCCTTGGTAAGGATGGTTGGCAAACCATGTGTGTGGGCAGGCGAGTGGCCCCACCCAGTTAATGACCAGTGAGGTTTTCAGGGCTAGACTCATGCAGGGACCTAGACAGTGGAGAAAAAGATTGAAAGTGTGACAATGACACTGGGAGTCCTGAGGAGACAGAAAGAGGAGAGACCAGCAGTACTCACTAGCCTCCTCTTGTCCTCCCTGAGTCTGGGGAGAATCTGGAAGGAACAGTAGTTCTGGGCTGCAGAAAGGCCCTCTCCCTCTTTGACTCTTGCAGCTTCTGGGGGAGGATGTGTAGGAGGAATGATGTGGAAAAGAGAAACCTGACTCTTCCAGACATGTCTGTGAATGAGATTTCAGGGACGGGAATGGAAATACAGCTGTGCACCAGCATGGCAGAGGGCCACAGGTTAGACATCTGGACCCAAACACAGGAAGGAGATCATCCTTGCTTGGAGCTCTGAGTACATGAGTAAGAAATGGGGAGATAGACTGAGATTAAAATGTTCCCTCTGTGCTTCCTCTCTGGTTGTACCTCTCCCAGTATTCATTAGCCTCTCTGACCATTTCCTCCTATCCTTATGACCCTGCCCCCCAGGTCTGTGCTCCCCCTTTAATCTGGATGTGCATCGCCCACGCCTATTCCCAGGGCCACCGGAGGCTGAATTCGGATATAGCGTCTTACAACATGTTGGGGGTGGACGTCGATGGTGAGGAGGAAACCAGAGGGCCGTGGGATTGGACTGTGGTAGAGCTCTTAAAGGGAAGGCAAGGCAGATGGGAATCTAAATGACTCTGGTCTTTTGGAATTGGCTTGCCACCCTTACGCATTTTCCCTTTGGCCTGTCTCAAAGGTCATGTTCACAAAATGTTTATACTCATGTCCTTCTCCAGGATGCTGGTGGGTGCCCCCTGGGATGGGCCTTCAGGTGACAGAAGGGGGGATGTTTATCGCTGCCCTATAGGAGGTTCCCACAGTGCTCCATGTACCAAAGGCCACTTGGGTAAGAAGATGCCTCACTTTTCCACTCCTAACCCCTAACCTGATAGGTTAGTAGCCACCTCATGTTCATCCTCATCCTACACACTCCCTTGTCTTTGACTTGATCCTGATCTCATCCTCTTTCTAAATCACCCTAAATTCAAGAACCTCATAGGGGACCCCATGATCTCATTCTCTTCCATCCCCATCCAACCAGGTGACTATCCACTGGGAAATTCATCTCATGCTGCTGTGAATATGCACCTGGGAATGTCTCTTCTAGAGACAGACAATGATGGGGGATTCATGGTGAGCTAAGGGAAAGGTGGTGACGGGGGTCTCTGAAGGATTTTGGTAGAGAAAAGAGCAGCATGGTAAGGGAAACTGATCCATGTGGAGGGTCAAGGTCAAGAAGTTTAAAACCCTAGAAAGCAAAGAGGGGAATCCCAGGGGGTGGTTCCAGTGCCTCCTGGTTCCTAGGGGCAGGTGCTGAGAGTGTGCTCCTAAGCCCTGGGGGTAATACTTCCCCTCCCCTCCCCAGGCTTGTGCCCCTCTCTGGTCCCGTGCTTGTGGCTCCTCTGTCTTCAGTTCTGGGATATGTGCCCGTGTAGATGCTTCATTCCGGCCCCAGGGAAGCCTGGCACCCACCGCACAACGTAAGCAGAAGGGCCTGAGGACTCAGTCCCCAGAACCGGGTGCAGGGTGGAAAAAAGTTGGGGCAACAGAGTATGATGCTGGACAGGGGGCCTGCATAGCTTTCCTCATTGTTTCCTACTATGTCTGCAAAGGTTCCATGTTTCCTAACAGATTAGAATTCAGACTCTTTGCCAGGGAATCAAGACTCCATGAACAGATCTAGCCAACTTCAAAAACTCAACTCTCACCATATCCTTCCACGCACTGTGCCTTGGCCATGGCATTTCCCTCCCCATTCTCCCCTTGTTATCTATTTTATTTTATTTTTAAAGATTTTATTTATTTATTTGATAGAGATCACACAAGTAGGCAGAGAGGCAGGCAGAGAGGGGAGGGGAGAAGCAGGCTCCCTGCTGAGCAGAGAGCCCGATGCAGGACTCGATCCCAGGACACCGGGATCATGACCTGAGCTGAAGGCAGCAGCTTAACCCACTGAGCCACCCAGGCGTCCCCCCTTGTTATCTAGTTTAAACCTCCCATCCTTTTGTTTAAAGCATTCTCCATGCAAATGCCTTTTCTTATATTCTCCTCTCCTCCAACGTCTTCTGTTGCTGCCTCCTTTGACTCCCTACCATTAGAACTGACCCTCTGTTGTCCTACAGCATTGAGTGGTGCCCTGTTTTTACCTAGCCCTTAATTCCTCCTCCTCCCTTCTTCTCCTTCTTCTTTCTCTTCTCCTCCCTCTTCCCCTCCTTCTTCTTCTCTTTCTTCTTCTTGTAAATTGTATGCATGCCCATCTCCTCTTTTACTCATTTCTACATTGACCCAGGGCCTAGCATACTACCTTCCTTGCATGTTCAGAAGTGCCTAAAACGTGAATGTACCTTGAATGGAATGTACCTTCCTGTGACCTCTTCCCTTGTTGTCCCCATACCCAATATCCTTCTA